>OMMV01177796.1:0-12972 GCA_900302635.1 Chatrabus melanurus | reverse complement strand
GCTGTTACACTAAAATCAACACATAAAAGCGAGAGAAAAGTTTACAGTTGATGACCAGGACACAGGCTGAGCCTTTTTTATGTTTATCTTGGGCAGCATGTTGGCTTAGTGGCTAGCACTGTTGCCTCACAGTGAGATGGTCCCAGGTTCGCATCCAGCCTGGTCCTTTCTGTGTGAACTTTGCATGTTCTCCCCGTGTTTGTGCAAGTTCCCTCTGGCTGCTTCGGCTTCCTTCCAAAGACATGCAGGTGAGGTGAATTGGTGAGGTAAATTGACCGTAGGTGTGGATGTGTTGGCCCTGTGAGAGACTGGCAGCCTGTCCGGGGTGTACCCCGCCTCTCGCCCAATGACTGCTGGGATAGGCTCCATTGATCCCTAAGTCGGTTCAGAAAATGGATGGATGTTGATGTTGGATTAATGGCTTCCACCTTGGTCAACAGACTTTTTGGTCATAGAATGCTCCCTTAATTCTATCTGATGCCTCCAACTCATTCATTAGCTTCTCAGTTGTGATCATGGGGTTCCTTTGGACCTTTAGAACAGACGTTTGTTCATTCCTGGATGTTAATTTGGGCGTCTTTCCTCACTGATGTTAAGTCTACATGGTCACAAACTGCTTATATTTTTGTACAATTAATTATGCAGTTGTTTGTGGTACCATGAATCTTTTTGAGATTGTTCCTAAAGGCCCAGTCACACTATGACGTTTGAGCCAGCTGTGTGAGAACAGGGTTATACCGAGAGGAAATGAGCGTAAAGTGGCCAAAATTACGTTCCCGGACTTCCATAGCGGACCTCAAACGCATCACATCCTGTGACAACGTGTTTAGCAGAAGCAGTCGTTTGCCAGCGCTCCATTATAACAAGCGGGACTGTTGCCAATGTGGACACGTTCAGGAGAGGCTTTCGACACACCACTGTCCAGTGATTCTGAGCAGATAGGCAAACCGACAGCCACACGTTAGCCAGCGAACACAATCGCACCAGGAACTCAGGCTGTTGGAGGCTATTTTCACCAGGACCAGAGGCTAGCGAGGGCGACTGCGCGCAACGTTCATGTAGCCACGATGTACGGCCTGTAACGTCTCCTACGTAGCAACAAGTGTGCCGAGATTTTTCAACATGTTGAAAAATCTGAACGCGGATGAACGGCATCTGCAAACGCCGCCGAAGACAGCCGAAAACTGCCGAAGGCCCGCACAGGCTGACGTGTGTATATTCGTCGGCCCAAACGTCACAGTGTGACTGGGCCTTAAGGACTTGTGGAAATCCAGAATTGTGCTCCAGAAGCCTTGGTTTAGTTCTTCGGATTTTGTTCTCTGCTCTTAAATGCAATAAGGCAACATCTCTTCAGGCTCTTCTTAGGTCCAAGTCAAGTCTGGAAGCATGTGCTGGTGCTGTGCTTCGCTGCATCCATGACATCATGGAAGTGTGTTGGGTTCTGGATGGCAACCACCCAGGCAGACAACCAGTCCATCCCCAAATCTCTAAAATAACCATCTAGCCAGGTGAAGCGTGGGCATCCCCTTGGCATTCTCCAGCTGCTGTGGACTCAACACTGAGGCATATATGTGCTGGATCATGCACAGAGAAATGGGCCACATGGCCAAAATGTCAAAGCTGACACTCCCTCACAATCCAAGTGATACTCCTCTTGTTACTCTCCCTAATCACTCATTTGACACAGTCATTCCAATGGTACCCAAGGATCCTCCAAAGAGACCTAGTACCAAAGACATTCAGTCGTCTTAGGTCACTGGTTAGCGGATGAAAAATTTAACTGCAGCTACTCCATGACTATGGAGAGAGGAGTCTTTCCTTTCCCATAGACACCCTGCCCTGGAACCTGTCTAAGCACCAAAGGGTCAAATGCTCCAAGTCAGCCTGAGGGGATGACCTGGATACAGCAGAGAGGGCTGTTATTCGCATTGCTGGCTCCACCCAGTCCACAGTAATGGTGTGACTCCACAGCTGAATACAACCTGTGAGAGTTATCAAGAGGGCCAAAGACCCTCACCGGCAAAACCATTAGCCTGGAATTCATGTGCATAATTCACACAGGGCCCTGCGATGGACTGCCGACCTTTCCAGGGTGCACCCTGCCTCCAACATTACAAAAGACTGTATGTAGCACCTTCTAATCATAATTGCCAACACTGTTTCAATGGATAGTGCTGCTGTAAGGTGGTCTGTGTATGCAATTTGACAGTGTCTGTGCCAAAAACAATAAAATAATTAATCAAACTTTAAATTCTGATATTATCATTCTTGACAAGAATAGCTTGCCCTAATCACTGGCCATTACATTAGTGTCAAGCCATGCAGTGCCTGTAAATATCATAACCACTGCCCAGAGTGACATCAGCATCCAATCAGGCAGGCTCCAATAAGGCTGTCCAGACTGTACACTGACTTTGTCTGTAGAGAGTGCACACTCTTCTAGGAGTCAGCCAACAGTCTGTGATCAAGTTGCCGGTGACCAGGACTGAACAACCTTTAGACATGGATCAGTGTGTGTTGTCCAACAGTCCTTGTCCAATGGACAGCCATCAGTTGTACTGAGGGGAAAAGGGAGCACTGGTGTGAACAATGCTGCTGAGTTAGGTGGAGACAACATTCACACATCCATTGGACAGTGTGTGCTTCAAAACTGGAAGCTCCTAGCACAACTCCGGGCCCCACACTTCGTTCATAGTCACCAGAGTTCATATTTAGCAAGCACTGCTTGTTTTGTGCTCAACCTGTACAGGTTACAGGAAAAAAAAGATAGGACATGATGACACAGTCTTCCCTGTGAGAACAGAAGATTTTCAGGCTTCAGTGGAAAAAAATATGCAAAGAATGATGGGATAGCTGGGCTTTTGATGTTCGCAGCAGAATTGAATTTGCTCAGGATCTGCACACAGCAGGCGCAGTCTACCATCAAGTATGTAGCAGTCACTTCAGAAGAGGAAAGCAGATTCCACTAATGTATCAGTGCTTGGCTGATGACTAGACACAAAAACAAACAGGCAGGCCTGTGAAGTCACACTGAGAGGAGGCATTTCTAAAAGTTGCTGAATACCTGACAGAGAACAATGATGAGCAGATAACAGTCAGCAATCAAGCAAACAAGATGAATGAGTCCTCTGAAGATCCTTACAGTGTGAGGTACATGAAGCAGAAAATAGAGGAGTATTTTGGTACCCAAGTTATCATAACTTCCACCAATGGCACAGCCAGTGTAATGACATTCAGGAGTACTGCATCAGCTATACTGTGCAAGACAGGCAGAACAACTGAGAATAGTAGAAGCAGTGGCAGAAATACATCAAAAGCTTCCTACTCAACACCAGAAGATGTATCATCAAATGAAAAAGAACAATGCCTTTGTTCCAGAGTCACTAAGGCTGCTACTGAGAAAAAGTTTCAGTGAAAAGAAAGCAGAGGTGAAGTTTACCTCAGTCAGGCAAGCAATTGTGCAGGCAGCCAGGTCAAGAGTGATCATTGATCCCCTTCAGATGGGTCTCACAGTCCAGCTGCATCACCATTTTGCATCAAAGTTCTTGATTGACTCCCTGAGCAAGCATGGTTGCTGCTCCTCTTATCCTGAGGTGAAGAGGTTTGAAAAGGGGGGCAGCAGCTTCACAGGGAACAGATATTCCAGGGCTCACCCCTAACCATTTAGTCCAGTATGTGGCAGGCAATGTTGACCATAATGTGAGAACACTGGATGGGCTTGATACATTTCATGGGATGTGCATTGTTGCTGCGGTGACCCCAGCAGTGAAGACAAAGGATCCAGTGCCTAAGGCTATCACAACCAATGAAGAAGTCACCGCAAAGGCAAAGATCAACATCTACTTCTATAAAGTTGCAGACAAACCTACAAATCTCCTGGTGTTTGAGAAACCAAAAAACATTGATTATGTTGATCAAGCACACAAACTCAACCTTCTTTGGAAGATGACATGGCCATTACGTTCTCCAAGGCCTGGATGGTCAGGCATGATGCAGGCTGTCAGTCAAGGAGACTATCCTGGAAAGTCATCTGTCACTGTTCTACCAATGATAGACATTACTTCAAGTGACATGAGCTGTGTGTACTCAACCCTGAAACTTGTTTGCAGAGAAGCAAAGTGGCATCATGTGTCACCAGTGATCACATTTGACCAACCCTTATGATGGAAGGCACAGCTGAAAATCAACAATGAAACACCAGACAGTGACACAGTTGTACTTCATCTAGGTGGCCTGCACACAGAGATGAGTTTCTTACGATGCATTGGCCACATCATGTCTGGATCAGGGCTCCAGGAACTCTTGGAGGTTGTGTATGCACCAAATGCAGTGACCTATATGCTCACTGGAACGGCCATTTCCAGAGCAGTCCAAGTCCATCTGCATGTGGACACTGCTCTGAATGCAGTAGTGGTGTCAAAGGCATTTGGGATACCTTTGTCAGGTGAAAATGTTGTTGGGAACTCAGAAAAAGAACATCAAACAGAAGAAGAATCTTCAGGCACTGACCAAAATGTTGTGCACCCCACTGGCTCCACCCTGGATGAAGAACAAGGTGATGCTGACTTGCCAACAGTGTGGACAGGACACACTCATGTGAGCACACAGCAGGATGTGGCGATGGAGGTCACCACTGGTCTGAGTCCTGAAGTTGAAAGTCATGCAGGGGAGTTTGAGGCTGCACCAGTCAGTGAAGAGCTGAGTGAAGCACTGAAGATGTATGACAAGCTGATGAGCGGTGAAATCTCTGCAGAAGAAGTGCTAAATAACAACAATCTTGACAGGATTCAGGAAAAGCTTGAAGAGGTTAAAGCATCCATGAGGACTCAGCGAACTGCATGCCTATGGATGCATTATGGAGATAATAAACATTTTCCATTGATTCATCAGGGCAGAGAGAACTGGCAACTGGGCACTTCACCTCAAAGATGTGCAAGAAATGTTGCCATATTTTGCAGCAGCTGAACACAACCTATGCCAAATCAGGAGTCATCTATCTGCAGCGGATGCTGAACCTTGCAGAAACTCCACACCCTCCACAATTGTTTGATGGGTACATGTTAGGGCTATCCACCAAGGATGTTACTCACCTCAGATGATCAGGGGGTATAGTTGGGGCACAGGTGAATTTTGATGAAAGCATGCCTATTAGAACAAAGAAAGAACACTTCTTGGCAAACAGCCCCAACAAACAAAGGTTTATTTGTATGCTGAATGAAAAACTAGAGGAACCCGGCTGCAAAACAATACATTATCCATGAGATGCTGATGTCTTAATCATGCAGACAGCAGTCTGCTATGCAGCTCATATGGCTACTACTCTCATACATAGCAGAAGACACCGATCTCTTGGTTCTGCTGTGCTATCATGTCGACATCACATCCCACCCACTGTTCTTCCGGTCAGGTTGAAAGCAGGGCAGCAAGAAATCAACAGTGTGGCATATTCAGTGGACAATTGAGGCACTTGGTGTAGACAACTGTCAGATGCTACCATTTGTCCACGCCATTACTGGGTGTGATACCACCTCAAACATTTTTGGCACTGGAAAAGGAGTTCCCCTGAAGAAACTGAAAGACCCCAACTTCAAGAAGCTGGCAGAAATCTTCTGCAGCATTGAAGCTACCAAGGAAGAAATACGACATGCTGGAGAGGCGGCACTTGTTTCACTCTACGGTGGCCATCCTGATGAAGACCTAAACAAGCTGCGTTATCAACGTTTTTCAGAAAAGTTTGCGACCCGCCTGTGCAGGTCCATACATGCCCCCAACTTCACCAGCTGCCAGAGTACACTTCCAGGTTCAAGAGTGGATGGACAATAATCCTCTGAATCCAGAAGAGTGAGGGTGGAGTATTGTTCATGGGAGACTTCAACCAAAGATGACAAATTTGCCACCTGTTCCAAAACATCTAGTGCAGGTGGTCAGGTGTAACTGTAAAACAGACTGCAACACAAGGAGGTGCACTTGCAAGAAGCTTGGGCTTGACTGTACGCCTGCTTGTGGGGAGTGCAAGGGCATTACCTGCATGAACTCGCCAGGAATTCATATGGACGATCAAGAAGATGAATTATAAGAGCATGTACAGTGTATTGGATGTACTGAATACACTGTTCTCATGTACATTTCTTTTCTTGATATCAAATTAGCTTAAAATTTGTTTGCAAACAATCTATCATCATTTAGCCTGAAAATATGCAAGTAATTCAATTCTATTCATTCATTCATTTTCTACCTCTTATCCAGGTCCGGGTCACGGTGGCAGCAGACCAAGCAGCATAGCCCACACTTCCCTATCCTTGGCCAAGACCTGTAACTCTTCCTGGGGGATCCCAAGGTGTTCCCAAGCCAGCTGGTTAAATATCATATCTCCAGTGTGTCCTTGGTCTTCCACGGGGCCTCCTCCCAGTTGGACGCACCTGGAAGACGTCCCTAGGGAGATGACCAGATGCCCAAACAACCTCAACTGGCTCCTTTCGATACAAAGAAGCAGCTGCTCCACTCAGAGTCCCTCCTGGATAGTCGAGCTTCTCACCCTGTCCCTGAGTGTAAGCCCAGACACCTGACAGAGAAACCTCATTTCCGTCGTTTGTATCTGCGACCTTGTGCTTTCAGTCATTACCCAAAGCTCATGACCATAGGTGAGGATAGGAGCGTAAATCGACTGGTAAATTGAGAGCCTCGCCTTCTGGCTCAGCTCTTTCTTCACCACAAAGGTCCGGTACAACGTCCGCAGGACCTCAGACGCAGCCCCAATCTGTCTGTCGATCTCACGCTCCATCTTACCCTCACTCGTGAACAAGACCCTGAGATACTTGAACTCCTCCACTTGAGGCAATAACTCTCCCCTGACCCAGAGGGGACAATCCATCCTTTTCCGGCCTAAAACATGAGCCCTTAAAATGCAATGAATTTCCATTGGAATTCCAAGTAGATTATGAACACAATAGTGCTTTCTTTGATCAACAATTTTACATATTTGTTTAGTCAATCACATATATAGTTCATATAAGACAGTCTGTCTTTGTTTTGAGGTCGCTTCAGAGAATCTTTTGGTACCACTTGAATAACTGTTTCCAACTAGAAGTTACTTAGGGAGGCTCAATGAGGAAAATCACTTACATGAGGGAACATCAGCTATGATATTTTGGCCATGTGGCGCACTTCTCTGGGCCTAACCCAGCACGCAGGTGCCTCAGTGTTGAGTACCCCTGCAATTGGAAAAGTCCAAGGGAAAGTCTATGTTTCACCTGGCAATGGCAGATAGATGGCTACTTTCAAGAAGTGTGGATGGACCAGTTGTCTGTATGAGTGGTTGTTATCCAGGATCTAGGGCAGTTCCATAGTGTGGTGGATGCAGTGATGCCTGGCGGTAGCACATGTTCCCAGACCTGACCTGACCTGATGGTACACGTGATGCCATTCACCTGTATTTGTATGTATTTATGTATTTATGTTATGTATTTATGTTCATTTTTTCAGGCAATGTAGCAGTAAAGTAATAGTCTCAATGCGATGAGACATAATAATTTGATGCTTTTTCTACTGTCTAACAGGTGCAAATATTAATTTGTTTTTCAATTGACACAAACTTTGACAAAAACTTTAAACTGACACTCATGCTAAAGATACATTATTAGTTATGAAACAAGTGAAGTGGCTTCAGAGAAGGGCGCACTTGCGGTTCCAAGTCTGCAGAGCTATGTGTGAGAACACTGCCATGTGCACGGAGTGTATCGCCTGCAGCAATGATTTTCACTCCAATTTGCTCGACAGCAGAGAGATCAAATATGTTTGCATGCATAAACTAATCCCCATTTTTTAATATAAAATCTATCTTGTAATCAGAGGTATCGGTAATCAGATTACAACTCCTTTTCACTGTAACAATTATATTTTTTGTATCTTGATTATATAATCACATTACATGTAATTTGTTATTCTCTAAGCCATGTAACCAAATTAATATGATGGTGCTTAACCAATATTTTGCCAAAACATTACTATAATAGCGCTTTCTCAAATTAATTTTCTTTAAACACTCACACAAAAATAATGACTGAGCAAATGCCAAGGATGTGCAACTTTGTTATATGTGGAATTCATAATTAATCAGTTATAATCATAAATGTTATGTATGCAGTCAAAATATATGAATAGTCAATGATCATATTAATATTCTCATAGCATATATCAAACATTATTTTTCACACTTGCTCTCTGTGCACAACTACTTATTTCTCAATTTATTATGAACAAATATATCAGTCAGTGATCAATTATTCCTGGAGCTACAACACAAAGAACAGCAGAAGGGAAAGTCAGAGAAAGAAGAAGGGAATGTGGGATTTGGAGAACAGAGCCAAGTTGTACAGCTTTATGTCTTAAATATGAACCACATGTGTAAGAGCAACAGAGTGCTGAAACAGTGTTGGAATAAGGAACCAGCACACCGTCTGTGTCCGTACCTTCCCTCTCAAATATGTGTGTCAGGTTGTCTTCAGGCTTGGCAGCGAGCGCTCATCCATCTTCCAATCCCTGATGTTTCTCCATGTCCTCAAATGACTCCTGACAGATAGAAAATTTGCTTGTAAGTACACCGAGATCTTTCGCAAACTCAATAACCATTTGTCGACTTGTTTATGGGAAGTGGACAACCTTTGCCTGGGACTTTGTAATACAGAATTAAGAAGTTGACTCAGCTGACCCATTAACAAACCAACAAATCTGGTAAATCCCTGCTGGAATTGAAACTATTAGAATTAACTACCTGTTGCAAACTGTTATTTCATCAAAAGCTTGAGAAAACAGTTCTGGTGATTTTGCCAAAGCTGCTTTTAAAGCTATAAGCATCTTTCAGAGACATTTACTCTTGATTGGAGCTCGGCAGCAGGTTCCTGCCAGAAAGAGGCTCGTACATTTTCATACGATTTAGAGGCAGATGGATCTGTGCACAAATGCTGGTTTGTGAGAAGTGGGTTTGTGAGAAGACGTTGTGCTCTGGTAAATATTTTCTACAGCTTCAACAACAATTTTCTGCTAAATCAAAAGGAATTAGGGAAGCACAAACACCATTGAGTTATGTTCCCTCTCATGGGGCGAGAGCTGGAACAGACTTTTCTCTCGTTCTCCACCTTTCTCTTTCTCCAGTTCTGCAAACTTGACCCCAGCTTCTCTTGATAAAAAAATAACAGAGTCAAGCACCTTCTTGTCAGTTAGAGGAAAAGTTTGCCTTGATGTGCGTGGTGCAATCTGGCAACCATCTCCCAGAGGAAAAGTACTGAAGGTGCTGAAATGTTTGACTGTTGCACGAGAGTGAAGGCGGGATAACGGTGGGATTTACCCAGCCAGAGGTTTTGGACTAATCGAATTGATTTTGGAGTTGATACATTATAAGCATGTTGAGGTTTTTCTGAAAGGACAGTTGCAGGGAAAAAATGTAAAGGGAAAACCTGAGGCATGAAGTGTTGGTGTAATGACTAATAGTGTCCCTGTGAGGCTCAAAGCGTGCTGGGTTGTCACTGATCAGGCAGTCCAGGGATGAGCTCAGCATATATTCCAGTCCACAGTGGCAGAGGCTCCCTGCTCCCTGTCATCAGTCCTGACCCAGGACTCACTGGTTTAAAACGAGCACTGTGGGAACAGGTGGAAAGAGAGACTGAGATCTGAACATAAGATACGGAAAGGTGACATCATTCTGTCATCTCAAAATATATTTTAACTCTGCTTGGCAATTAATAAGATTTATTGATTTGAATGAAATGTAGAATTTCTAGGTTCTTTTTACATCACTCTATAGAAGTTTCTATCGGCTCTAATGGAACACTTTGTCAGAAACTAAATTCTTACCATGGTAACATGCAAAACAACTAAATCCATCCACTATTCAAATCTCACTAACTGCTGAGGACAAAGAGCATATTTGATTCAGATGAACATTTTTTCTGAAAATTACCAGAAATGTGTGTTTTGACCTTTGATCCCAATGAAAAAAATACCACTCATATTGAAGATTAACCAGGAACTGAACCCAGATGCAAGAGCACACACAAGGAATAAATTGTGAAGCAATTTATTAAGGGGTTAGGGAAAATGGATTTGGGAAAAGGAGGTGGTGGTGCAGAGATCTGATGGAGTGAGGAGGCTTGGTGTGAGGAGAGGACATGACTGATGAGAGGTGAAGATATGAGAGACATGAAAACTCACTTCACCTAAGGTGGAGGCTGGGTGAGGTTAGAGTTTGTCCAGTGAAAAGTAGATGTGGTGAAGGCTCGGAATACAAACGACAAATTTTTTAACTTCTTTACTAGCCCTAAATTGCCCCTGTCCCAACTTTTTTTTGGGAACCTGAAATGCAGGAATGGATGTATATTAACAAATGAAATGAAGTTGACCACACAAAACATGAAATTTCTTGGGTTCAGAATGTCTGCAATGAAATAGAAGTCACCGTAAATGTAAGAATCATTGGGTTTTTTGTTTGCTTTTTGCATTTTCCATACTGTCCCAACATTTTCTGATTTGGGGTTGTAATACTAAAATTTCACTCAATGGAAATACTGGAGCATTGGCTCCTTAGATGGTCCGTTCATCCATTTAACCCCACAACAAACCATATTGTCTCAGTTATTTGTAATAAAATGCTCTGAAAGGACAAACACGGTTCAGTTCACAGTGGCTAGTGGAGGAGCCCTGGACTCGGCATACTAGTAGTCACTCAAAGTGACCACACCTTTAATTATTCATAACTTTATGGCTTAAAATGTCTTAAATGGGTGAGTTATAAAACATTTCACCCCAGTTGTCACGAACGGGGAAACTAGATATAGAGACCAAAACCATTTTTTGTAAAAGGCTGTAAACATGTTTATTTCTGCTGTAAAGTTGGACATTTTAATGTGGGTGTCTATGGGGAATGACTTGCTTTTGGAGCCAGCCTCAAGTGTCCATTCAAGTGTCCGATCAAGCAACTGCTGGTTTTGGCACTGCTGCATTGACTTCATTTTTCAGAACCAGAGGTTGCCGCTTGGAAGAGGAGTTGCATTAGGAAGGGCATCAGGGATAAGGTTTATGCCAAATCACCATGCAGATCCATATCAGATCCGCTGAGGTGACCCCGTGCAAAAAGGAAGAAGCAAAAAGAAATTACTTATACAAATTCTCAGGATGTTCCACAGAGAAGCCCAATCAGTCAAAATAAAAGCTTTGTGAAAATCAAGAGGGTGCGAGTCAGCACTGCATTCAGTCAGTACTCACAGTGCTAGGATGTGGTTAATGGTTGACTTCTTGGGCGTGAATCCAGACTGCTCTGGTCACTGAGCAGCAAGTGGCTGGGACTGAATCCTGTTAAGAATGAGCCTTGTAAGTGCCTTCCCCACCCCAAAGAGCCCCAACACTTTCTAGAGAGGGGAAAGAAGTACTTTCTCCGGGCTGTTGGGATGATACCTGTCTCCCAAAGGGAAACAAAGATTGCTTGTAATATCAGGAGAACAGCATCTTCCCCTGCCTGAAGGATTTCAGCACCAACATCACAGACCCCTCTGCACCACTCCAGTCACCATCCTCCAGAGACAAGAATGTATCAACTGGTTTCTTCTTTGCCAAGGATGATGATCGAAATGACTGTCACATTCCTTTCACAGTGTGTGCCATCCTCCGATGGAAGGTAGCAGAGGTACTCACACAGAGTGTGGAAACAAAAGGTCTTATTTTCTGGTGTTGAGCTTTGGGAAGAGTTTTAATCCCGCTACCAACCCCTCAAAATAAAGTCATCTCCAGACTGCAGGACCACCTACAGTTCCAGGTATTGTTTGAAGTCATGCACAGAACTATTTTATATATTATTTGCTGTACTTTTTGTTTAAATTTCACACAGTAAAATACCTTTATTTGCCTGTTTGATGTTGATTTACATTGACTCCACGGGTTCTGCCATATTCAGTAACATCAGCGCAATGGTGCTCTCTGAAGCTCAGGTAGATAAAATTTCCTAGTTGGAGCATCCACTTCAAATGGCATTCCAATGTATTTTTTCTAGGAGGCGGTTGGGAATATTTGAGTTCCAGTTTGTCAGGGATTCAGCATTAAATTGTATTTATTTTAGAAAATGTAGTATTTATGTTTGAATCCTGACATGTTAAATTTAATATGCTACGTATATTGTGGTCTTGATATGAAGTTAATATGTTACTATACTGTTCAGTATATCAAACAAAAGCTACAGAGAGCTGCCTTTTTATATTTGGTACAATGACAGACTTTGACTCAAGGATGACACTCATGGAAAGAACACATCAGTGTGGCCAACAGATGCTGAAACATCAGTGATTTAATGCTAAAATGACAATACTTCAACATTTTAATACACTATCATGTTGCCTACTTAAACAACGCCCACATCTAGATGCTGTGGATTTCTATGGGCAATGTGCTCATTGGACTATATATATATGTACCAGTGACCAAAGTGGTACACACATGGGTATGGTTAGTAATTGTGAAGTATGTAAGATTTAGGAACTGAAGTATTACATTGTACATGCTACTTACATACTAATTCAATTCACTTTATTTGTATAGCGCCAAATCACAACATAGTCGCCCCAAGGCGCTTCACAAGGGTAAGGTCTAACCTTACCCACCCCCTGAGCAAGCACAATAGCAACAGTGGTAAGGAAAAACTCCCTGGATGTTTTATAAGTATAGGAAGAAACCTCAAGCAGACCAGACTCAGAGGGGGGACCATCTGCTATGGCCATACTGCCAATGATACAGAAATACAAAAATACAAGCACAAAGTCTAACATGAGATATAACACATGCACACAGTGTCCAAAATGTATATATATAAACACACAATCTTCCAGTCCGTCTACGTCGACTCTGACTCTGATGCCGTGTGTTGAAGTCCTGCAGATGGTGAGGGTGAGGAGTCCAGACGCCGACAGCTGGTAATCCAGTCCGCAGTCCAAC
>OMMV01177795.1:0-10485 GCA_900302635.1 Chatrabus melanurus | reverse complement strand
TAGTAAATTTATCATTTGTGAATGTTAACTTTAAAAACCTAAATAACGTTACAGATCATTTGAAAAGATGAAAGTTAGACACACCACAACCTAAAGATCAGCTGTAGTAACAAGGGATCAGAGCTGGCCATTTTCATTTACTTTGTTTTGGTGAAGAAAGGTCCGTTCTCACTTTCACGGATATACATCCCGGAAGCTCACGGTTTGAAACCTTGTCCATACCTTGGAAAACCTTAAAGGATCGAGGATAAAGAATTAAGTTATTCCATGATTGTGCCATGGTCTTGATTTTCAAGATGATTGAAAATATCCTTTTATTGTTGTAAAGTTTGACATATATTGGTAATCCATTGCATGTGCATGAAGCCCGTAACGTTGTCGTACATGCCGTGACATCACCGGGAGTTTTTCCAGAAGCACCAAAATTGTGCTAGAGTTATACTACAGGCATGCAGTGGTTGTTTTTGCACACTTCACATAGTGCAAGTCCAGTGCGTTACATCACCAAACCACACGCTAGATCATATTCAAGAGCAACCGAGATCTTTACACACCGGTTTGTCACAGTTATAGGCCATGACCTTTCAGGATGCAGACCTGTGAAAGTGAGAATAGGGCTGTAACTCGGTGCGACTTCTTTAACCTTTTGTCTGTCTGCCTCTGTGCCTTCGTAAGGTTATTTGTTCCAATTTTTAAAGCTTAGCACTCTTTATCAAATGTTATCTGATATTTACACGTTTTTCCTTATTTTTCCAGCATTGCGGTGTTATGATTTTTATAAAATCATGGCTAAGATTTTTGCAGAATGCTGCATATTAAAAATGCATGTGACTTCATGGTGCAATTTCTGATAAAAAATTATTGAAATTAAATATTGTAAAAAGACATGGCTACAGGCACGAGACTCGTATCCCAAGTGGTCGTGGCAGCAGGTACAGTGGTGCTCTGACACTGTGAGTGGTTTCGGCAGAACAAAATAGCGCAAAGTGGTGATTAAAAATGTATTGTAGTGCTACTACTTTATGAGATACTTTGTGGAAAAATCTCTAACAATGTAAACAATGTAATGTGCTGTTAATCTTTATTTTTTTAACTTGTCTCGCCATTTTGAATTATGATAGAAATCGTGAGCGATATCATGTGTCGTAACCACAGAAAGGAAAAACACGGACACGATATGGATAATCACCGCATGGGGCTGCGGGATTAGTAGAAGTAGTACTGCAATACATTGATCAAACATTGTTAATACTACTGGGTGCTGTTGTAACCGCTTGGAGCAGTGGTTTCCAAAGTGTGTGCCGCCATGAAGGTACTGCAGGTGGGCCATAAGATATCATTAAGAATAAATGAAAAAAAATCAATTTAGTAAAACATTTGTTTAAAATTACATCTTATTATTTTTTTAAATGTAATTAGAAGTAATAAAACAAAGCCATGGGATTTAATTATGCATTATTCTTCATTTATCTGACCTACAGTCATGTGAAAAAGTTAATGCACCCTTGAGCTTTGACACACTAGAAATTTAAAAAAAAAACGTCATTCATTCATTTTCTATACCCGCTTACTCCAATTAAGGGTCACGGGGGGTGCTGGAGCCTATCCCAGCGGTCACTGGGTAAGAGGCGGGGTACACCAGTCTTCCTGATATTAAAATTTCTGAAATTATGCCATTTAAACTCACAGTGCAAACTAATCTCTGTAACATGACATAAATTACATATAAAAATAAAAGCCAAAACAATGGTGTGCATGAGTATGGACACCTTGAAGTATAATGCAACTAAATCATCACTTTTAGGGCCGGGTGTCTTTAGACAAGTCAGGGAATAGATACATAAACATTTCCAAGTCACTGAATAGGTCTTGGACTTCATTAAGAAATACAAACGGTATTGACAGTCTCGCACCTGTAACCATGTGCAATGTAAAATGAATTTAGAAGTAAACTAATGTGTTACAGTTCTATATAATAGCTGTCATATTAGTGGCATAAATTAAACACCACAGGCCAGTTGACATAATGATATTTATGCATTGTAACTACTCCTCTTCAGTTTGGTTTTATGAACACAGGAAGGAACCGCTAATGGGGCACTTTACACTTGACCAACCAACATTAAGATGCATGGAATAGGGAGATTTCACTCTTTCTTCTCCTCACATGTATAATAACTACAACTGCAAAATGTAGGTGGCTATAGCGAGATTTAGCTTTTTAGTTTTCTTTATTGCTAGTCAGGTCTTGCAAGTTTATTGTTTCATATGACTGTTCTTTAATAGCCAATCTCAAGATTGAGATGAGAGTCTACTGATCCATAACTTGAAACAAAATGGCCAAGGTCGAAAATAATGCAGCGATAATTCAGAGGCAGAGGAAAGAAACTGGAGTTATAGAATGGCCATGAAAGAACATGAAATTAAAAGAGATATATACTGGGTAGACAATGACATCAAGGTTCTGAATGATAGCCACTCTGTGCCTCTGTAGACATTCTTCTGATCTTATACACAATTAAAGTTTTACCTTCATATAATATTTCACCCATGATTGAATTTCCAGTTTCCAAATGAAGTGTCTCTGCGTGGATTGCATTACAGACAGAAGTATATGATACTGTAAGACTAAACCAATGCACCTGATATACCGCCGTGCAAATTAGCTGAATTATTAAATCGAGTGTTTGACATTTAATGAACTGTATCATTTTAAAATGTAAAAAAAAAAAAAAAAAATCTGCTGCAGCATTTCATTGTTCTGCTAAGTACTTAAAGGTTCAATTTGTCTAGCTGAAGCTTCAGTGCTGACCTAAATTGTTCAAAGTCTGTTCTGTAGTTATCAGATCAAAGACGTGGCACACACAAGTGGCTCTCTGCAGATGCACAATGTCCCCGTTTCAAGATTAAAATCACTCTCATCAGATGACAATATCTAAGGAACATATTATTCTCGACTTGGCATAAAAATTTTCCCTTTTCCTTTCAAAAAGATGACACCAGTCAACTTGCCATTAAAAAAAATTTTTCATTTGAGAAATGTGAAGTTGAAAAATGAGGTTCCAAGTTCTAAATATGTGCAATTTTGAATTAATCAGGAAATAAACATGGCAACAGACTCCATAAATTATTACCCCAAGCAGCCTGTCCTCCATACATTTGAAGCCTCTGACAAACAAAGTTTTCATTTAAGAAACCTGAAGTTGTAAAATTAGGTTTTAAGTTGCACACATGCGCAGTTTTGCATTAATCAGGAGATAAACATGTCAAGAGCCTGTATAAACCTTTACCCTGAGCAGCCTGTTCTCGGTACATTTGACACTGGACTGCAGCAACATGCACAGCCAGTTGTCCATGCGGTAACTTTTCTGACACCACCTGGTAAAAGTCCAAAAAACTCAGAAGGATTGTGAGGCCCTGTTTTCATGGTCTGTATTCACACTGTAAAAGAAGATCAAACAAGCTTTTGTTTTTGCTTAACAATCTGAGGGAAAAAAATCCAAGAGAAAAGCTGTAAATTTAAGAGCAAACGCCCGGATATGATCTGATATTTAAGAGGTAAATTTGTAAGAAAAAAAACTCTTAAATGAATGAAAAAAAAAAAACTATTCTTTGGGATTATTCAATCAAAATTTGTGACAAAAAAACTCTTCAGATTATATATACACTATATGCACAGTTATTAGGCAAGTGTTTTCTGACCTTATCATTTCTATGCATATTTTTTCAACTCCAAGCGATATAAACCTGAATGCTTGTTGGATTTAAGCATTCTCATGTGATATGTATTTGTGTAATGAGGGACCGTGTGGCCTAAAGTGATTAACACGCTGTATTAAGGTGTGCATAATTATAAAGCATTTTCTTTACCTCAGGCAAAATGGGCCAAAAAAAAGAGATTAAACAGACACTGAAAAGTCAAAAATTGTAGAATGCCTTTCAGAGGGATGCAACACTCTTGAAATAGCTCAGCTATTGAGGTGTGATCACCGAACAATTAAACATTTTGTTGCAAATAGTCAATAGGGTCACAAGAAACGTGTGAAGAAGAAAAGACAAATTAACTGCAAAAGACTTGAGAAGAATTAAACGTGATGCCACCAGGAAAACATTATCCTCCAGTGCCACCATATTCCAGAACTACAACCTACCTGGAGTATCCAGAAGTACAAGGTTTTCAGTGCTCAGAGACATGGCCATGGTAAGGAAGGCTGAAACACAACCACCACTGAACAAGACTCACAAGTTGAAATATCAAGATTGGGCCAAGAAGTATCTGACGACAGATTTTTCAAAGGTTTATGGACAGATGAAATGAGAGTGACTCTTGATGGACCAGCTGGATGGGCCTGTGGCTGGATCACTAATGGACACACAGCATGACTTCGAGTGAGACACCAGCAAGGTGGAGGAGGGGTATTGCTATGAGTTGCTATTATTAAGTTGGACATTTTCGGGTTGAAGATGGACTTAAAATCACTTCGTAAACCTACTGCCAGTTTTTAGAAGATAATTTCTTCAAGCAGTGGTGCAGCAGAAATCTGCATCATTCAAGGAGGCCATGATTTGTGTGCAGGACAATGCTCCATCACATGCATCCAAGTACTCCACTGCTTAGCTAGCCACCAAAGGCCTCAAAGATGACAGAATAATGACATAGCCCCCTTTCTCACCGGACTTAAACCCTATTGAGAACTTGTGGGCCCTTCTTAAATGTGAGATTTCCAGAGAGGGAAAACAATACTCCTCTTTGAACAGCATTTGTAAGGCTGTGGTTGCTGCTGCACCAAAAGTTGTTTGTCAACAGATCAAGAAACTGACAGACTCCATGGATGGAAGGCTCATGGCAGTTATTGAAAAGAAGGGTGGCTATATTGATCACGGAATAGTTTTGAAATGTCTGAAATGTTTGTTAATTTTGAGTTGTATATTTGTTATACTTACTCTAACAAATCAAAATAAACAAGTGAGATGTGAAAATTTTAGTTTTTCATTTAGTTGCATTGTAATTCTGCACACTAATAGTTGCCTATTAATTGTGTACACGTTTTTTTTCCCATGAGAAAGCCAAAACTCACTTTTCCTTTGTTAAACATTTAGGTCTGTGGTCTATTCAAATTTTGGATTGAATGAGAGCACTGTATTTGTTCAACAATATAATTAATCCTCAGGAATACAACTTGCCTAATAATTGTGCACGCAATGTACTTACAAGTCAAGTCAAGTCTGGGAGCATGCGCTGGTGCTGCACTTTGCCACATCCACGACACCACAGAACCGCCTTGGGTCCTGAATGGCAATCACCCAGGCAGACATCCGGTCCATCCCCACATCTCTAAAATAACCATCTATCTGCTGCAGCCAGGTGCAGCGTGGGCATCCCCTTGGCCTTCTCTAGCCACTTGGGTGTTCAACACTCAGGCATGTGTTCTGGATCATGAATCGAGAAATGCACCACATGACCAAAATATCGAAGCTGACACTCCCTCATAATGCAAGTGATACCCCTCATCCTAGTCTCCCTAAGTAACCGCTCGTTTGATACAAAGTCATTCCAGCTGTACCCAAACACCTCTGTCCAGTGACCTCTTGATTCCATAAGCTCTTCCCAGGCATGTCTCAATCTCACGGGTCGAAGACCCAGAGACATGAATGTCATAGCCAAGATAAGTGAATATTTCAGCAAGTTCAGCACTTTCACCACATACAGATACACTTCTGATGGCCAAGTCTACGAAGTCATTGAAAGCCTGGATCTTAGTCTTGATCCAGGACATTCGCAAAAGCAGACACTCCAATTCCTCCCTCAGCTTCTCAAGTGCTGCAAACATGGTATCCATTATTTCCGCAAAGATAACAGCATCATCCATGAAGTCAAGGTTAGTAAACCTTTCCTCAGCAACAAAAGCACTTAAATTGCTGGTTTCCACAACCCTACCCCTACTCAACACCCAGTCGATGCAAGCATTGAAGTGTAGGAGCCAGAACACATCCCTGATGAACACCACTTTTCACTGGGAAAAACTCTGTCTCTCTCTCTCTGCTCAGTACAGCACTCACAGTGTCTATGTATAGGCTGGCTATGATGTCCAGCAACTTCTCAGGATGTCCCAGAGAGCAGCCCGATTAACTGAATCGAAAGCTTTGTGAAAATCAACACAGGCTGCAAAGAAGCACAGTCATTATTCACCCTAGAATGTGTGCGAATGATTGACTTCTTCAACAAGAAGCTAGACTGATCTGGTCGCTGAGCAGCCAGTAGCTGGAACTAAATCCTATTAATAATAATCTTTTTAAGCACCTTCCACTGCACAGAGAGCGTGCAATCCATGTGATCACCCTTTCCTTTCCAGATTGGGACAACAATTCTTTTCTTCCAGTCTGTTGGGATGATACCCATCTCCCACATTGAAACAAAGATCATTTGCAATGCCAAGAGAACAGCATCTCCACCCGCCTGGAGAAGCTCAGCTCAGATGCCACAGATCCCTGGAGCTTTCGCTGCCTTAAGCTGTTTCATAGCCTTTGCAATCTCACCAACATTTGGTGGTTCACAGTTGACTGGAGAATCAGCCACAAGAACTGTGGCACTGCAGATGTCTAACATCCCAGCAGGAGGATCAACCTTATACAACTGCTCAAAGTAGCTGGCCCAACGTGACAGTACAGCAGAGGCATCAGTCAGGACTGAACCGTCTTCCACCATAACTGCAGTAGGAAGACGTGTAGGTTTGGGAAAAAAAGTGCTTTGATTCTTCTGTAAGTAGGTCGAGGGTCACTCGAACACAGATGGGGTGTCCCCTGATCAGAGATTCGTCTAACAAACGCCTCCATGTCCACTCTCAGGGCCATCACGGCCCACTTTTTCAGCTCCCTATACAGCCTAGAATTTCCATCAAGCCGTGCACTACAACTCCTCTGGATGATATATGCCCTCAGACATGAAACACCTTCTCCTATATAATATATAATATATATATATATATATATGGACAATGTTGACTCAAATACAATCATCTGCAACTTTCAAGGCACAGTTGCGGAAGAACTCCCAAAATCCATTTAGATCACCAGATGTCTCCATGTCTGCAAGTCCTCCAGCAATATTGTATGCAAAATCCTGAGAAACAGTCTGATCTTGAAGTCTGGCCAGATTTAGATTATATATACTTCAGTGATCCCAGAAGGGAAATTAAAATGTTCGAGCAGCAATTTAAACAAAAAACACAAGACTCACATACAACCCAAGATAGGTACAGAGGCATAGTATGTGCAGCCTAAAACTATTACTGCCAAATCATAAATAGAATCAAAAATTGTGCCAAGTACCATTCTTACACTGCCAGATAATAAATAAGATAAAATATAGCTCTTATTATGCTGTGAATGATGTGTATGATGATGAAGTATGATGTGTAAATATAGAGGTAACAAGTATATTGCAGCTCACCAGATTATTTTCCTGTATCTGCCCACATGGGAGTCATTATAAAGGGCAGTGGGTAAAAAGGCTTTCTGTAGTGGTCTTTTTTTGCAGCTAAGTTGGCGACGCCTCCAACTGAAAACACTCTAGACCAGTAGATTGTGCAGGGGATGTGAGATTTTGTCCATTATATTAAGCAATTTGTGCAGCATCCTCCTGTCCACCACCGTCTACAGGGACGCCAGAGCAGCCCCCAGCAGAGAGCAATCTGGGCATTGAGCAGGCAGTAGTCTGCAAGACTTCAAGTGAATCCTCAGCGAAGCCACAACAAATCTGAGGTCAGAATTCACAAACTGGGCAGTTCTGTAGACCAGACAGTTCTGCAGTATTCTCCAGTGTTTTCCCACAAGAACATGGTCAATCTGCTTTGCAACACTGCCAGTATTAGAATACCATGTCCAGCGGTGTATGTCTGGATGTTGAAACCAGGATCCAGCAACTCGTAGCCCTCAACTTTTTGCAAAGTCAAGGAGCATTGAGCCATTTTCACCATGGTTACCAGATCCATGCGGACCAATGCAGTTCTCGTATCAAGCCTTGTCAGTGCCAGTGGTTGTACTGAAATCATCCATGACCAGTAAAGTGTCACCTCTGGGGCAGTTATCAATCACCAAGTGAAGCTGTGAATAAAAGGTCTCCCTTACCGAGACATCGCTCACCACAGTCTGAGCATAGACTGAGACAACAGACACAACACCCAGTGAATGCTTGAGTCTGAGCCTCATAATACGCTCATTGACAGGGGTGATATCCAACACCATGGGAAGGAGCTGGTCTGCCACAGCAACTGCCATTCCCTCTGTACACCAACGATTGGGGCAACCAGACCAAAAGTAGGTGTGTCCACCCACAGAGATCTGGCCTTCGCACTTCAGACTGTGCAGCCATTGCAATGTGGAGTTTTCCAAGCTCCCTCGACAGCAGTGGGAGATGGTTATCCTTACTGAGTGAAAGGATGTTCCAGGTTCCCCCCTGCATGAGCCACCTCAGGTTTGGAGCTGGGCACCACCATGCAGTGTACGACCCCCTCAGCACTGCACCAGCCACCATCCTCCAAAGGCAAGACCCTTGGTGCTCTCCTGTAGTTTCTTCTTGTCCAGAGATGAGGCTCCAGATGGCTTTCTCCCATCCCCTTCATAATGCACGCTACCTTCTGATGGCAGGCAACTGCAGAGTTACTCCCATGGAGAGTGGAAACAAGAATCTTATTTTTTCGGGTATTAGATTTGCGAGGTATTTTTATAGCGGCGGAAATGCTAATCCCGCCTCCAACCCCCAAAAAGGATTATCTGCATGCTGGAGGGCCACCTACAGTTCTCAGATGCAGAGACCATGCCCAGGGTAGTTATAAATTTACAATTAAAAACTTATTTTGTGAAGAAACTACGTTGCTTCACTTCACACCACATATGCCATCGCTGGCTGTGTACTATGGCTGCATAATATACACATACACACTCCGGCAAACCCTTGACAAACCCTTCTCATACTCGTAAAACATCTCACACTTATTTGGGAAGTTGATAAGGGAGAAATATAGATTGGCATACAGAATCCCAGGCCACTCTTTTGGATTGTTTTTCCACCTGTTGGCAGGTGTCTTGTGCATAATACATTACAAAACTACTCAAAGGATCAAATGCAAAATGCAACCTACGATGAATGCTGTTTGTTTTGTGTCACTAAAAACTATGCTTAGTCATCTGTAAATGTATCTATGAGCAAAGTTAATCCATAAATATTTGACCAACTTTAATACCGAATACAGGAAATAATATCTACAACTTTCCAGGAATGTGAATTGAACTAGAGTGATTGCCAAAGATGTGAGGAGGACAATGCATTAACCATCCTTTACCAGTCCCAGTTGGCAACGTAGTTGCGAGTCATAAATATTTCTTTTTAGCATTTGATTGTGTGATTATACTTTGATGATCATCATTTTCCAGAATTTGAAAAGCTGCTATTTAATATAAGTTTTGATTAATACAACCGATTACCTAACTCATTATATCTTTAAAATGCATTTGCAAAGTAATCACACTTAGCTGGCATCATGTGTCCCACAGAGTCTGAGATAAGAAACCGAAGCCATTTATATTCAGACTTGGACGGCAGGGTTTCTTGATTTTTGCTTTAGAAAGAACACACAAAATATAAATCAGCCATTAGTCATCATTCCACAGAGTTTTTTCCTTGAGGTTTTAGAAAATTAATTAGAATTTTGTCTGCGATTGCGAGAATTAGAGGGTAATTGGCTATTGTCAAAACTAAACAAAAGCCACAAAAACAGGTTTAATTTGAATAATGTCCTTGTGATGAATGATACAACTGATGATTTCCACACCATAGGTGATCCCCGACAATCCAAGCATCCCTGGCTTGGCACTGATGTATATGTGCATGATGTAACATATGGATTTTTTCTGCCTGTTTTACTCATATAGCCGTGTTTAAAATTGCACAGTACCACACATAAAAATGAGAGCACAGTTTCATTTGGAGACTGGCCTGTTAGTCTTTCCTTCAATAAAGAAAAATCTGAATCAAATGCTAGCTTTGTTTTCCATTTCATTAAACGATCATGTTATAACGTCACTTTCAAATAACAAAACAACAAAAAACTGATACAACCTCAAAATCTTATAAAATTAAACTCCATTTTCTAAAAAATTACAGGAAGCAACCAAAAGATACTGAAGTATTGTAATTTTGTAACCTTTATGAAAAAAACACCAATCAGCCATAACATTGTGACCAACTGCCTAACATTGTGTAGGTCCACCTTTTGCCACCAAAACAGCCCTGACCCCTCGAGGCATGGACTCCACGAGACCTTTGAAGGTGTGCTGTGGTATGTGGCACCAAGACGTTCACAGAAGAGCCTTTAAGTCCTGCAAGTTGCAAGGAGGGGCATCCATGGATCGTACTTGTTTGTCCAGCATGTCGCCGGTGCACCGGTTTTCCTTCTGTGAAGCCCTTTTAGTAGGAAATGACTACTA
>OMMV01177792.1:0-12204 GCA_900302635.1 Chatrabus melanurus | reverse complement strand
CTCACGTCTTTGACCAACCTGCAGTACTGACAACAGAGGGCTGAAGGCAACGGCACCAAAGACGTGAGAAAACAAAACCTGGACTCACGTCTTTGACCAACCTGCAGAACAGACAACAGAGGGCTGAAGGCAACGCCGCCAAAGACGTGAGAACACAAGACCTGGACTCACGTCTTTGACCAACCTGCAGTACAGACAACAGAGGGCTGAAGGCAACGGCACCAAAGACGTGAGAAAACAAGACCTGGACTCACGTCTTTGACCAACCTGCAGTACAGACAACAGAGGGCTGAAGGCAACGGCACCAAAGACGTGAGAAAACAAGACCTGGACTCACGTCTTTGACCAACCTGCAGTACAGACAACAGAGGGCTGAAGGCAACGGCACCAAAGACGTGAGAAAACAAAACCTGGACTCACGTCTTTGACCAACCTGCAGAACAGACAACAGAGGGCTGAAGGCAACGCCACCAAAGACGTGAGAAAACAAAACCTGGACTCACGTCTTTGACCAACCTGCAGAACAGACAACAGAGGGCTGAAGGCAACGCCACCAAAGACGTGAGAAAACAAAACCTGGAATGACCTCTGGAATTCTGTCAACTGATACGTCATGATGGAGAAGAGTTTTCCTTTGAAGGGCTGGATAACTTCGTCTTACACTACAATAAAACCTCTATTCACTTTGAACGCTGAAAAAGATGCTAATTAATATTTAAAATAATTAAATTGGCCACCATTAAAAAGACGTTTAAAGTGTAGCAACCTCTCTCCTGTTTAATTTAATCGCCGTTGGCATCCCAGAATGCTGGCGTCTGCATATTTGAAGGGTGTAAAGTGGAATTGTGGTAAAATAGTGAGCGGTAAAGCTAACTATGGAGAAAGGACTTCCGATTGGACCGTTAAACTAAACGCTGCGTTTAAAATCGTTACGATTCGACTCAGCAGATCACGCTGTGAGACACAATTATTCTGTTGAGATCTAATAAACCACAAGTCCTGAACTTTGCCTGAAGCCACCTGCTTTGGCTTTAACTCCTGAACACGTAATTACACATATAAAGTATATCAAAGATACAGCGTTTAAAAACCGCTTCCTGTTCAGTCATCGGAACAGATACAGGTCAAAGCAAGTTTTTAAAAAAAAAAAGAAAAAAAAGAAGAGGGAAAGTCCCTCATAAAAATGTCAGCAAAGGGGTCGTCCTTCACTGAACAAACACAAGTCAACAGTTAAAACAGTTATTAAAGGGGCCACGGCGTGAAAAATCTGGTTTTATCCACCGTTTGCAGTTAAGGTGCTACGTTACGCCCAACGCAAAGCAAAGTGCCGCCGCTAGTTTACGACGAAAGCATTTTTCATTTATCTGCCACGTTATCTAAGTAGCAAATTTATTTACGCTCATCTGTGCGCCCGTGAGCGTGTTGGTCTTCAAAGGGGGCGTGGCCAGGAGCAGCGGTTGGTGCAGAAAGTGATGAAGTGCAACAGACTGACAAAAACCTGGTCAGAAGTCGACCACAGCGAGGCAATAATCAGATACACAAACACACACACACTGTGCGTGTACACACAGGGATGTGCATTAATGCATCATACCACAACCAAACTGGATTAAAAAATTAAAAACAAAAAAGTAAAAATTAATGGAAAAATACAAAACTTTAAGAACTCTGGTTTGTACCACATTTTTACACCGGTTTGGTTCCTTCATGGGTTTGCACACAGGGACCATCAAAGTCTGGCTACGGATTGGGAACTGCTAGGATTTTTTTCCCCGATATCCATACATTATTTATTCTGCCTGCAGAGGTTTTTGGGCATCAATGCAGCTGTTTTCCTTTGGCATCATGACGTTCCATCTGAAATTACGACACGTGAACTTACAACGTGGAACTGTCAGAAAAACACGCCGGGATTGATGAGAGGACTTGATAACGTCTGACGCATATGATTACGACGGACTGAAAAATTTCAAACCGATTCCCAAGTGGAACCGGTTCTCAATTCCCATCCCTAAGTGGGGCTGGCCATGGGAGGGTACAGGAGCAGTGGGGGGGAGGGGGTGCCTGTGGATGATGGGATATGGAGGAGGTCAGGTGGACGGAGATGCAGGAACAAGGCTTTACCTCAGGCTATTTCCATGCCAGAAAACATTCTGCTTCTGTCACCTACTGAATCCGCCTTGTGCCGGGTTCAAGTGCACAGCAGCTCTTAAAAGCACGGGCGATATTATATACCTGTAGCATAAAATTAAACTCAATTAAATGAATTCAGAGTAAACACTCGTGGATAAACACAAAACCTCTTCTTACTGTTTCACTGCTTCACCTCAGGCAGCTTGGGTGGCCGCCGGCCCGCTGCGATCCGGTCGGCACTAAATCCTTTCCCTTGTGTCTGCTGTCTCAATACAACAGCGCTGTGAGCCTGGCACACCAGGCACAGTCCGGTTTAAAGGGACGGACAGGTGCCACTCTGATTGGTTGTTATTACGTTTGGACTGCAACATGCCCGTGCCCGAGGAACACGGTAAATCCAACCCCTTGAATCCAGCGCCCAGCTTTGCACCAGTATTTCCTGCCACTTAAATAGCAACGTGCGCTCGGACACGACCCAAATGGATGTACGCCCCCCCGTGCGGCTCGTTTTTGCGAGCGTTGTTCAGACAGGGCCGTTTGTGTTTATGAAAGACAACGCGGCTTTTTTACAAAAGATACCATAGTGACGACTGTGTTCCACGTTTTCTTCCCAAAACGAAATTTATAAATAATTTTTCAATGTTTTGTCTGTTGATGGAAACAATCTACTTTAGGCTAAAACTTCCATAATAATAATTATAATAAAAGGGGTTTTTTTCTTCTTGTGTTGGTTTGTTGGCTGGTTTGTTCGCAAAATTACATGGAAAAAGAATCTTTTCAGAAAACTTGTTGAAGCTACAATATTAAGAAAAAATTAACATTGTGATAAAAAAAATTTGCCCTCAGCAGATATTTGCTTGACTGTATGTTTTTTAAAAAATTAATTAATTAATTTTTTCCAATAAATTTGATTATTTGTAAAAAAAATTTAATGATAAACTTTCTGAAATTAACTTCTTTATTTAATTATAAAAATTCTGTTTTTTTAAAAGGAGAATTAAAACAAAACCATATGCAGCCTGAAAACATTCCCAAATGACCATTGAGCTCCATCGGCAAAGTAAATCTCAATGTTCCGATTATGTAAGAACACGAGAACAGGCAAGAGTCCGCCACAAGCTACAAGCCCCAGAGTTGTCGAAACCTCGTAATTGCAGGTTCATGAAAACCACAATGTGACTGACATCTGGATCCTGAGAGTGCCAGTGACCATCATAAAAGTGGCAGCCATGGAGAAGTGGTCTAGAGGCGTGAAAACACACGGTCAGCGGCTTTCCGCCTCCCAGCTGTGGCTCCGATCCTCGGCAGAAAGGAGCCTTTGGGAAAATCTCTTCCTCCTGTTCAATGGCGGCCGTGGAGCCAAACGAAAAGGATTAAGCTGCTCGACTCCCTCGTCACACAGCGCGGTGGGCTGTACCTGTAAGCGAGACTAGGACTTCAGCCAAAACAAACAAAAACTATGAAGGAACACCGGGAAAAAAACCGAACCCGCTGACTGCATCTCATCGGGCAACAGCAAAACAAAAAGAGTGGAGAACTCAGAAGAGGAACGGCTTTAATCCACTTCTCAGCCACTTTTCATTCACCAAACAGAACTTAATCAGATTGTAAGGGGAAATAAGGAAACACGGCCCGTTCCTGCTCTTTGTCCAAACACGAGCTGCATTCAGGGACGGCATGGAAACGCTTTCCCTCTGTGGAACCGACTGCAGGCGGTGGCAAAGCTTAAGCTTTGGTTTTAATTTTTACCTTCATGTTAAAGTTAAAAGCGTCGCTCGTGGCTTTGACATGCTGACGGGTTTACAGCACTTTTTGAGTGTCGTCTCCAGTTTTAAACGACCCACTGTGGATTATGCCCTGCTGAGAGGTCGGGCTCAGCCACACAGTCTAAGGTCGGTGCTGACCTTTTTATTCAGCATGTCAGATTTTCAGTGGGTCAGTAGTTTACATACACCAAGAAGAAAGCGTCTTTAAACATCATGGAAGATTCCGGATGGAATTACTTGTTAAACATCTGAATAACTAATTGGCATAATTTGGGGTTAGTTGGAGAAACTTCTAGCCTTCGAAGCCTACGAAGGTCTTCGTATGGTACGTACTCCCGTAGGATTTTTGTGCTAAAAGTGTTTTTTTTTTTGTTGCTGTTTTGGCTTCATTAGGGCCAGACTGTCAGAAAATGATGGGGTTCAAATTTTCAGACCCTTCCCTCCCTTCCTGGGGGAGGCGGGGGTCCATTTTGGCCCCAATTTCCAGCATTTGTCAACCAATTTTCATAATGTTGGAGTAATTTTGTAGGATTATAGGCATACTAAGATGATTGATTGTGCTTTTGGAGCACATTTTTAGAGGGGGGGGAGGGGTCACTTCCATTTGGCCCCCTCAAAATTAACCATACTCCTTTTTTCGCCATGTTAACCAAATTTCATAATGTTAGAGTCATTTTGTAGGTTTTTAAGGATACTGGGTTGATTAATTACACTTTCAGAGCAAATCTTCAGACCCAAAAACCTACAAAACAACTCTAACATTATGAAAATTGGTTGATAAATGGCAGAAATAGGTGCATAGTTTGTTTTGAGGGGTGCAAAATGGAAAAGGCCCCCCAGGGAGGGGGAGAGGGGGTCTGAAAATTTGAACCCCATCATTTTCTGATTGACTGGTCCCTATTGAAGCCAAAACAGCAAAAAACAAAAAACAATTTTAGCACAAAAATCCTAAGGAATCTGTTTTCTTGACTGTACCGTACCACACTATTTGGCTTGTTTAAGGGCCTAACCAAAGAGCCAGTGCTTTCTTGCATTTTAGAGCAGGAATAAAAATCTAAATAATTAAACCAAGGAGCACAATTCTGGATCTCCACAAGTCAGGTTTGTCCTGAGGAGCCATCTCTAAAAGATTCATGGTACCACGAACAACTGTACAATCCAACAAAGGCAATCGTGACCCCAACCTGCGTCACTGAGCCCAACTTCAAACTGAGGCACGCTTTTCGTGAGGTATAATCTACAGTGGCAAGTTTCATCACAATCCATGAAGTCCTTAATGAGTACACTACGTTTCAAAGATTCTGCCCCCCCCTGGTGGCCACGGTTAAAATCAAAATGCATCCAACATCAAACTTGTCCAAGGTCTTCGTTTACCGTGCACCCCCTGAGAACCCATCATGAGTGGTATTATTTTATTTGGTGGATCATCCCAATTGAGAATCACAATGTTTACACTTGATATCCTGGGATGGACTCTGGTTACAGTTGTTTTTCCAAATGGCCAATGTGAAATCTGCAAAAATTAATTTTCTTCATATCTCAACTCATAGACAACATACAGATATCAGGTATCGATAACTATGTTATTGAGGTCAAGGAATTCATTAAAAGCCATCATGAATGCTAAAGCCAACATTTTCAGGACTGTTTTGACAAAAACTAAGATGGCCTCCAAATAATTTGTGATCGTTTTCTCTGCATGTCGTCTATGAGCTGAGACATGAAGAAAATTCATTTTTGCCGATTTTGCATTGGCCATTTTGAAAAACAGCTGTAGCCAGAGTGCAGCCCAAGATATCAAGTGTTAACATCGCGATTCTCAATCGGGATGATCCACCAAATGATACCACTCACGATGGGTTCTGGGGGGGAAGAACAGTAACCCCTCTGGGCTCATGGACTAACAAAGTCTGCGTCAAGATAACATGTTACACACAGTTTCAGAGACTCTGCTCCCTGCTGGTCACAATGAGCATCTAAATGCACCCAACGTTGAACCTGTCCAAGGTCTAAGTCAGGTGACCTTGTGTACCAAGTTTCACCTTGATGCACAAAGTCTTGGTCAAGATATTGTGTAGACCACGACCACACGGACAGACAGACAGACGCACACACGGAAGAAAAGCAGTTCCTCGACCTGCTTTGCCTCCAGAGATGCAAGTAAAAATATAAGAAACTTGAGAGCATATGGACTTTACATCACTGAGGAAGGAGGTCAAAATTAATACCCAGGGATGAACAAACTTTTGTTATAAAGATCCAACAGAACCTCAGGATCACAACTAAGGATCTGACGAAGGAGTTGGAGGTATCAGGTAGACATCAGCTGATTCTAAGCATGCGCTCCATCACCATGACCTAAACGGCTGTCGACCAAGGATGAAGATTTTAACCCAAAACGGACATAAAAAAGCTAGACAAAAATACAACCGATGACCAGGATGTCATTTTTGGATTAATGGTTTCCTCCATAGTCCACAGCCTTTAAGGTCATGGTGAAGGAGCGCTCTCTTACAGGTGGACAGATGGATGGTTACCATTCCTGTCTGTACAAGCTTGAAGGCAAAATATCAGTAATGAAGCACCTACATTCTCCTTCATCATGAGGAAAACGCTGACACTCCTCCTGACCTCAACTGGGTCTCCGAACCATTTCACACAAAGTCATACCAGCGGTACCAAAGATTCTCAGGAGAGACTTCAACCAAAGACCTCCTGACATCGCCTTGGATCAGTGGTTAGCCCTCAGGTCTCACAACCATACAGTAAGACTGGAAGCACCAGGACCTGAAACACCTGGACCTTCACTCTTCTGCAAAGACGCCGTTCATCAACAAACACCGGCGTCCAGCAACCGCACAAATTCATAAGCTCCTCCCTGGCGTCACACAGACACACTTCTGATGGCGGAGTCGCAGAAGCTCCTCGCTCAACTTCTCTAGAGCTGCAATCACTCAGACTTTGGATGCTGTTGTTGGTTGACTTCTGAAACCAGACTGCTCTGGTGGCTGAGCAGCAAGGAGGCAATAACAGTTTGTCATTACCATGGCGGTGGTATGCACGCCAATTCTCCTTCTTATTGACATGCATGACTCTACTGACAGAAAGTTAATCATCAATAATACTGATGTGATTAATTGCTTAATAAAGTACCGGATTTGATGATACAACTTTTTTTTTCTTGGAAAAACATCTAAAAAATGAGATTGTCTTATGTTTGGGGGACTAGATTTTTACATGTCATATACATCCGCAACAGTAAGTGGTGCAAAGTACCCATGGAATGAGTGCGCCCCTCAGGACTATTACATGGCTGTTTTGACCAGGAGCTCCTTGTATAGATAATAGACCCATACTATTCTATTTTCACTGCTCAAACTGGATGAGGAGAGATTTTATCTTAATAAAAAGAGGAGCAGAATCACACCACATCGTGCACTTTTTACTTCCACCTTTCTCCCCCTTGGACCACTTTGTAATGGGCTGGTGGTTCATGCATGTTATGGAACAACTCCTCGTTCTCTTTGTTTCTGGCCATCCTGACAGTTAATGACTTCTTCTTTTTTTTTTTAAACACTTTTAAAATCTCCACACTTGCTTCAGTCACCTCTTTATTGGAATCTCTGATAACCTTTCGGGCGTTTACCTTTCTGAAAAGTCCTCAAAGTACGTTACCAATCTTAAGTCATTATGCAGGTGGTGAGTGTATGCAGAAAGTTCAGCCTGTGGAGAACTAACTGATGGATATGACATGACGTGATGATCCGTGGAGCCCAGCGAGGCCAGTTTGCACTGTTTATTGCACTACGGTTTATTACACTGATCCTTTATGTTATGAGCCTGTTTTTTTTTTCTCAATGTGCTTCTGTTCACATTATTTTCAGATAAACATATTTTCTTGATAAAAACAAGATTTGGACTTCAGGAAGTATTTTGCAAAAAAATATGTCTTGAAAAAGAAGGGTTCATCTTAGAATCGGGGTCATCTTATATTCAGGACAATACGGTAATGAATCAAGCAACCATTACAGCTTCTCTAATGTGACTATTTGGTGCTTTTACAGGCCAATATAGATGGTACGCATCTGTTCATGCAACCATCTGTCCGCACTTCTGTGGACTCTATGTCATGTATAACGAACTGCTGACTGTGCAGCTTTAATATTGGCGTTAAATTATTTCGAAGATCCAACTTTCTCCAGACTCTAATGCAACACTTTGTAAAAAGCTGATGCATTACTATGGTAACAGACAATAATAATAATAATAATAAAAAATCAACCTAAACTCAGACCTCAGCAACCACAAAACAGATTTTGGAATTAATTTAATTACTCAGGGACCCCAAGATTCTGTTTGAGCCAACTGAATGGAAAGACGTAAACTTAACTGAATTTAAGGAATCATAGTTTAATGCAAATATTTCAATTTATGGAAATGATTTTTTATGGTGGGAAAAATTTAACACAGAAATTAAGATTATACATCAATTCCAAAAATCAGTTTTGGGGTCGGTTTGTGATTAAGCAGCATATTGTGGGAAAGCGGCCGTAAAATGGGGTGACAAGGGACAAAAATTAAAAACTATTTTTTTTGCCCTTAAACCAATGAGATGTTTGCTAACTAAAGTTGAATTATTTTTTTCAAGAAAAGTAATGTAATGTTTCACAATTTTCTTTGTAAATTCCCTGGTTTAAGGGCAAAAGAAAACCATTTTTACTTTTGTCCCATGTCACCCTGGATTACGGTAACTGTTTTTTTTTGTTTTGTTTTGTTTTTTAAAGGTATTTTTTTTAAATACAATTTAAAAAAAACTGAATTGAAAAACTAATCATCAGATTAATCAACAATCAATTTAATCATGAGTTACAGCCCAAATCCTTATTGAGGCATTTTTGCAAGAAAATAATTCATAAAGTGTTATTTTCTGAATTTGTCAGTGCAGTTTTGTTTCAGGTCTCCAAAAACCAAGATCAAACTTTCTTGTAAATAATCCTTCTCATCTAATCTAGATTAAAAACGAGAGTGATGCTCATTTGTGGAAATTTTTTATAACAACTTCCTGTCTGCTGAAAACTAGCTGAAGCAGTCTGAGGGCACGGACACATTTTTCTACATTCTAAGGAAATGAATATTTTTTTATCAGGCAGTCGACAGACATGATTTAAAGAGACAGTGTTTTATTTTTCAAGCTGCACTGCAGACCAACATAATCCCCAAACCCTGACGCCTCCACTTCTACATTCCAGGTTAATTTTGCCGTTTTGTAGCCAGTGAATCAAATGTTTTTTAAGGATTTGTGGAAACACTAGCTCACATTATAACGCCGGACCAGTGCAGAAGTCAGTCCCTGCCTGGCCAGCTGGACCCTGAGGCTCAGTCCAGGCGGCTTCCACCTCTCTGCAGCTCACATCTGAAGACTTCATTTCCTTTCATCAGGGTTCAAACAGCTGCTAAACCGATTTCCTGCACCACTGATTTATCAGATCACCATGCTTCTGCAGCAAGGCTCTGCTCACTGAGAAAACCCAGAATCCAACCTGACTCTGAGTCCTCAGGGTGCACGGGGGTGGAAACACACGTCAGGTACCATCTGGAACTCAACAGTTTTCTACTTTTCTCAATGCAAAAAAAAAAAAAGGAAGGAGGGTTACAGGTTAGAAAGTAAACTTAGGATCTCATTGTGTCAAATTAAGTGGATGGAATAATAAAAGACAGAAAATCTACCAACTAGGCTGAGCTGCCATCCTCTCCATGTAGTCCCTGGCGAAGGCCACCGCCCCGGCCCGGTGGGGGTACAGCAGGCAGAAGAAGGACAAGACGCCCAGGTTGTTCCCGTACACCTCGTTCCAACGGGCGCTGAACTCAGCAGGGCTCCAGGGGGGCAGGTACTCCTCGGGGTGCTCCAGCATGGTCTCTCCGGCCTTGCGGATCCGCTTAGCCATGTCCCGATGAGTCCCGGCAGCTGCCAGCTGTAACTCTTCCACGTCGCCCTGGCTGAAGTACAGCATGGGGTGACCGTCGTAGTTGCCTCCCATGAAGGGGATCCCTCCGCTGGGGTCCATCTGTGCTGCTGCCGGGGCCAGCAGGGGCCACAGCAGACTTGTGAAGAAGACTGTGGGGGCCCCGCGGGTGTGCGTTCTCATCGTCTCATCAGACGGAGCTTTGTGGCCTTGCTGGAAGAGCTCAGCTGAAAAGGAATAGTTGGAGGAAGTAAAGGATTTGAGGAAAAACGGCTCAGGCTTTTCTTACAAAAGCTCTGCATTCCTGGAATAATTAGATACAGCTGTAGTCCTGAGGATTCCGACTTTCCGTGCTGACCGAGGCGCCTTCTGAGCAGCACAGCAAAGAACTCAATCACACACCTTGTTAAGAACGTGACCGAGAGTAAAATACGGATCGAGTTTGTTGTGTGAAGTCAGACTTTTGTTCTTTTTACAGTTTCTTTAGGTTCTTCTAATGTTCACGTTCCCCTGAAGAGCCAACGGGGTGCAGGCTCTCACCGCAACCGCAACCGACAGCAGCTGATTTCACTGCCGACCTCCTTCCCTCTACTCCTTCTTAAAGGTGCAGCGCCCTTTCATTTCCCACAAAAATTTAACTTTGCATTGAAATCTAAGTAATGTGCCTTAATTTCTCAGATAAAATTACAGCCAATTTTATTGCTGGTAAACCGTTTATTTTGGGGATTCCGTGGCAAATATTGAGATTTTCTCCGTGAGATCTTACAGGTGACACGAGGGAGGAAGCGCATGGGAATGTGAGCAAGGTTCGAAGTTTATGCTGCATTAGAAAGAAACTGGGAATTTGGAATTTCCGACTTCCAACTCGGAAAAATACGAATCTAATAAAAGGCTACGATAAAACGTCTCTGCACTGACTCATTTGGGCAAACCAAATAAACTTGTCTTGTCCCCAGGCTGAAAAGACAAGTCAAGTTAAATCAAGTCCTTGGCACGCATCGCCGCATCGACCACACTACGGAACCGCCCCAGGTCCTGGCTGGCAACCACCCAGACAGTCAACCGGTCCATCGCCACCTGTCGAAAGTAATTATCCATCTGCTGCAGCCAGGTGAAATGTGGGCGTGTCCTTGGCCTTTTCCAGTCTTTGGGGTCCACGTAGGCGGTACACTGGTGTCATAATCACCGGCGGGACAGTGCACCGTGACATGGATTGCCTAATACGTCAACACTGTGATGAATCAGTTTTCCCTCCTGGAATAGAACAGAATCCCTGTGAGGCCAGAAATTTTTTTTTATGGTGCCAATGAAAAATAAGAGATAAAATAACTAAAAATAGATCAGAAATCATTTCAGAGCAGCTCTAATGATGATCAGAGCCGGTTATTCCTGTTATTCTGCCTTCCACGTGTGAGTCAAATCACCCGTTAAATACTTTTCTTATTATATAACTCACTATAAAGTCATTTTCACAACAAGACAACTTAACAGTCACGGAAATGTTTAAACTGTGATTCTGTTGTGTGAACCAGCGGAGTATTTGTGCTGCCGGCTCGTTTAAGCCTTAACAACCGTTAATTAAAGCGCCTGTAAAGCAAATTCAGATATTTGCTTCCAAACACATCATACATGTTAGAAATGCTTCGCTGATCACATGTTAAAATGTGTTGAACCATGTGTGTTTTTTTTTATTTGGAGTTTGACTGGATTACTGTGTTTCAGCACAGATTTTTGGTGGGAGGTGGCTTAAAACGAACCGTATGACGCACCACGGGTTCACTTGCCGAGGCATTAGTATCCGCCTATATAAAGCTGGAGCCGATTTTAATCTCTGCTCCGGAGCAGTAGGTGGCGGTAATGTACCTTTTACGCCGGTTGCCAACCGCCGTTAAACAAGAAGAAGAAGAAAAATAATCTCTGGTCATTCCGCTCAAACTTTGAGTCTTGTTAGGCTTTGTTCACATTGCTAGTTCAAATCAGATTTATTGCATATCTGATTCCAATCTGATCTCACTGACTGACTGTCCACATTATATATAGCAAGTGATCAAATCCGATCTGCGTGTGTCCACATTGACAGTCTTAGCCACATTGATTTCTATGGTAACAGGCCACGCCCAGGAAAAACAAATAAATAAAATGGACTACAGCGAGCTGTGCCTGTCTCTGTCCCACATGGTAATGTGGAGCCACAGCGCAAACTTTATTCTAATGGCGAGGAAGCAACAGAAAACGGAGGAGAGTGCTGAGTTGTGCCGGCTTTCGTGAGTGGAGGGAGCGTCTCGTGAGGACTCGCGCTGCGAGTGACACGGACAGAAAACGGAGACACCGTCTCCAGACTC
>OMMV01177790.1:0-10465 GCA_900302635.1 Chatrabus melanurus | reverse complement strand
GTTGTCCCACTCGTGACACGAATCCAGCTGACTCTGCAGCAGGATAATGCCCGACCGCATGTCGCCAGGATTTGTAGGGACTATCTGAGGCAGAATAATGTTCAGTGTCTTGAATGGCCCGCGTTCTCACCGGATCTGAACCCGATTGAGCACCTGTGGGATATTCTGGATCCTCAGGTGAGGGGACGTGATCCAGAACCAACCACAGCATGACAACTGTCGCCAAATCACCCAGCCTGAAATCTGACAGTTGAGTGACTCTATGCCATGCCGCATTTGAGCGGTACATGATGCCCGTGGTGGCCATACAAGGTGCTGAGATTTATTGATCTGGAATGTCATTGGGCAGGGAGGAAATGAACTGTAAGCTTATGGAAGTTTAATTTTGTTGTTATCCATTAACTTGAATGCTCCTCTGGGGATCCTGAACATGAAAATCAATGTGAGAAATGTTCTTGAAGTATTGCATTGCTTTGAATAAATCAAAGTGTTGTGTTGGAAGTTTTACTCAGTATACTTGGTGAAAATGTTTGGCATATTAATTAAAGGACGTGGCTACAGGTACAAAACCCATAACCAAAGGTGTGAGATATTTCCGCCCACACACAGTGGTAGTACTGAGTGTGTGGTGCTCTGACACTCTGAGCGGCTACAACACAACCCTGTTGTATTAATGTATTGCAGTACTTAAGTCAGCCACTCACTACACAATGATACAATGAGCTCGTGCCTCATTAACGTAATGCAGTACCATATCAATGTAATGCAGAAACGTATTTCAGAAGAAGTGCAGAACACAGCACACACATTACGATGCGCACCTGTATCTGCGCGAGCAGGAGCTGCATACTGCGTATAGCACTGCACAGGTTCTCCCATCTGTGTCTGATGCAGAGCTTTGTCATGACAGAGATATTTTAAAAAGTCTGTGTGCGCAAACGATACAAACATTACTCATGTTTGATAAATTTATATGCATAAGATATGAGTGTTGCGCTGTGCCAAATTGCCAAGTGCGCACAGAGACTTGAGATAGAAAATTACACCCTCTGGTATTATTGGGTTTTTATTTGACTAATAAACACAGAAATACAATTATTGAGCACAGAATAGGTTTTGTTTGCTCAGAGAGAAAGGTGCATCACGTGACACACCTCGCCTTTTCCAATGGCCGCATGTGCAGCCAAAATTATTTATTTTGTCTTTATGTGGACAAATTAATCAAACTGTGGAAATGAATTATATATTGCCTGCACACAATAAGATTTCAGGCATAATATATATATATTTTTTAATTTTGTCCTTTCTACAGCCACTCCAAAACTGCATCGACACAGTGTGCACCTTGGAAGTCGTGTCCTTTAAAGGTTTTTTTTTTATTTATTTTTTATTTTTATTTCTTTTGGTTGCTCTTATTTGGTGTTGCAACAACAGAAACATGCATCTCCACCTCACACAAAGTCTTTATGGAAGTCTGGTGGACTTTGGCCACAGGTGAGCATGTCATTATATTTGTTTTTGGTTGCACCCGTTTTGCTCAGGTACAAATGTGTGTTCCTGTGCACCCCGTATGTGCACCCCTGATTACCACTACGTATGCTTTGCATATTTCATCTCAGGTTAACAACAAATTTTGTAAACAAATAAAACCAGTCGTCTGTGAAATAAATTATTTTTTCCCCACATCAAACGTTCAATAAGGAATGGCACCGTGGTGCAAGTAAAGATGACTTGGGAGGAAAATGATTAATTTAATTCAATTTGGGCATGTACTAATATAAGAGGTGGAGGACCAGGATTTTAAAATCATTCTTTAAAATTGAAAGGTACTCCACTTTACTAATGAACAAAATTTGATTAAAATGATGAGCCTGGTCTAGAATAGATACTATTACATTTTAGGTCACATCCACAAAAATGAGCAGAGGCTGAAGATTTGCAAAAACAAGATGCTCAGTTTTGGGGCTTGGTATAAGCTTGCATTCTAATGAGTGTTCTCCTAGTTTGAAAATGTTTCAAGTCAAAAAGTGTAGAGGTCTGGTCAATGGCACACCCATTACAACCTCACAAACACAACAAAGTGACAACAGATGGCTTAGGTTTCCCTGCTGTGTTGTCTTCTGTTTAATTTGTACCATTGCTACATAAGAATTGACCTTTGAGGTGAAAACAAAGCTCTTGACTGATTAATGAATTTCATGATCGCATCATATGCTCCCTCTGCAGTGTTATGAACATGCATATACACATCAGACACAAATCATTCTATAATCACTCCTTGAAGAAATGCATTAGCAAAAAGAAGGAAACTCATTGCAAATACTAATTGACTACTTTATTAGACAGAGTGGTGCACTTAATAAAAGTGCCAGTAAGTGTCCTTGGCTTGTGGTAAATCAGGTGTCTGCTCCCTGATACTGCATTAAGAAGGGCACTCAGGCAGCGCATACCTCCAACAACATAACTACTTCCAACACCACCATTACCTCCACAAACCAACAAAGGAGGGAGATCAGAATTTTGACCTTTTTACCTCCATATAATGGCCTGTATCGCTATTGTGGGGATTGTAGTGTAGATTTACTAAAAACACCAAGAGCCCCCATCTTCCACCTGGTGCAAAGAAACACAAAGCGCAGCACCAATATCACTGCTGGTTTCCACCCTACCCCGTTGTTATTTTCATGTCCAGCGGCCACATTCTTTAAACAGTAATGCAGGTGTACAAATGCACGAAATATACTGACCAATGAATCAGTCTATGTAGTGGTACTTCTGTTGCTTTGTGGGTTCCCCAAACTTTAACCCTTTCAATACTGAATACAGTACTTCAAATTAAAGTTATCTATTGGGTATAAATGTCAATTTTGTGATCAAAAATATCATTTTGAACAAGCCTGTTGGCAGCAGACATCTTTATTTAGAGAACAGGAAGTGGGACGCATATGTCCCACTGAGAAATTCTGGTGGGACATATGAGTCCCAGTCCTTCACTACTGAGCAAACTTTACTGAAAAAATTTTGGGACACATGTCCAGTTAGTCCTGATACACTTGATCAGTACATTTAAAGTGCATATCTTTGGTGAAATGAAACGGTCAATGAGCTATTTATTCAAAATAAATTAAGATTGCGTTTTAGTTTTGGTGCCATCAGCTGTGAGATATTAAGCCATAAACATGGGGAATTTAGCCTAATTTCATCTGCTGCTTGAAAAGCTCAGAATTTGAAGTTTGCGGGGAATCTTGATTTACGTGGCGTCACATTGGGTTCCCCAACTCCGAGCCATTTTGGCAAGTGATTCAAAGCAGATGGGAAAAAAGAAATTTACGTTTTGAATTGGGTGTTTGTGTATTTTCACATGGATTACTTTGAAATGGTGAACAGGTGTGGTGTGGGAGGGTTCAGCAACACCAATCGTGATGGCTATAATGTGCATGTTTCCCACGGATAAAGTATTGAGGGAAAAGTGGGAGCATTTTGCACCACCTGAAAGGACTGGAAAAATGTGACTGATCACAGCGGGTGGATGTTTGGGCAGCTAAAAGTCAGATCCTGACTTGACGTCCTGAATCTAGATCAAAATGGGTATGGATCTGCCTCGCATTTTCCAGACGCACTCTGGCTTATTTTAATTTTTATCAGCTATATCAGGCTCCGCACAAGTGAAAGACTTGAAAGAAATTATTTTATAGTCTGGTATAGAATTAAACAGAATTAAGCTAAAAACACGCATACAAGCTTAATCACCCAGGTGGGTGCTACACACTGGTGGTGGTTAGTGAGGCCCTCCCCCCCCCATTGTAAAGCGTCTTTGGGTGTCTTGAAAAGCGCTATATAAATTGAATGGATTATTATTATAAACAAAAAATAGTGTTGGCTGGACTAAGATATGCACTTTAATGGTAAGGTGGTTATTAGTGAATGGTGCACCATTGCCATCAATTTCATTTAAAGCAAATCATCCCCAAAGTGGTGCTAAAATGGATTAATGCACGTCAGTTTCCTCTATTGAAACAGCTTATGTAAGTGAGCACAACTAACGAGTTCTTTCTTCAGCAAACACAGACTCTTGCAAGTCCAGCACCTTTACAGGATTAGTGCTATTATGGCGACCCCGAGTTGAAACTGGGAGAAGCCGAAAGAACTTACTTTGTGATTGACAAAGGAGCTGCTTTGATGATTTTTTTCTCATGTGATTTCTGATAAAGTATCCTTGGGTGTCCTCCAAGGAAGGGCACCTGAGATTAATATTTTCACCTCTGCTTACAAAAAAGACAAAATCACTCACTCACCATACCGGAGCCCTGCAAGGTATTCAGTTTGACTGTCTTCAGCTTTACAGATTGAAATGTTTTTTTTTTTTTTTTTTATATTTTGTGCTATAACGCTTTAAGCAAGCCCACTCTTGCAAAAATGTGAAATGCCAACTCTGTTTATTGGGTGTGATAGAAGCTGAATACAACCTGAAGCATGAGAACAGATGCTTAAGTGTGCAGTAGTTAACCAGCTGCTGGTCTCCTCAACTGTTCTTGGAGTTCTTGTGTTCAAGAACAATCAACAGACAACAACCATCTTTACAATAAAACAGATGCGACATTTTTGCATTCTGACTAAAAAGGTCGAAGACATGAAGATGTATTTTGGGAACACAGAAATATTGAGACATAATATAACTAACTGTTGAAAGTTTGTCACCCAGGTCGGAGATATCTAAACTCAAAGGATTTGGACCTCTTTTTAGTCTTCAAGACATTTTGCCACTCATCCAAGTGACTCCTTCAGTTTGAGTGTCGAAACATCCTGAAGTCCAGCTCATTTAGGGTAAACTTCAAGAAACTTAATGAACTGTATATCTGTACCTGTGTCAATCTTGGGGGTGATGCGGGATAGGTCAACGCGACGAGGAGGGCGCGCAGGTGTAGACGTCTTTGTGTTAGTTTTACGCCTTTCCAAAGGTTTGCTTATCTTCGAGAGTGGAGCAAAAATTCCTGTCGAGAAAAATGAGACTTTCAGAAACAAGAGTCAAAAGACTGGATTACTTTACGATACAGATGGAGACAGTAAAAGGATACATCTAATTTCCAGAGGACAGAAATAAGACAAATGAAAAAGCTTGATTTAACCAATTATTTTCTGTAACATCTTTAACTGTAGAAGCTGTTAAAGGAGCATGGAGTGTTTGAGCAATAACATACATGACATACCATGTTTGATTTGGCAGGTGAAATACTGAACCCCTGCTACTGAACCGTCATTCTTCCCCTCTGGTTTGTCCAGTTCAACTCCAGCCCAAAGGCCTCCGGAAAACTCGGTGCTACCGCAGAACCGTAAGGTGCCTACCTGCATACACAACATCAATCATCAATTAACAGTTGTGCAAAAGACTAACAAAAAAACAGAGATTGTGGCAAAGGAACTGGCTGTTAAGATAAGGGACAGAACAGGCCGGTGAGGAGAGATGGCTCTGTGGTTGGCACAGAGTTGGACCGTTTTGTCAGTGGCAGAGAGAAGGACTCTGAACAAACTGCTGACCATCATGCACAACGACAGGCACCCCCCCTTGCACAGCACATTCTCCAGGCACAGGAGTTTGTTTTGTGGCAGACTGCTGTCACTTTCCTGTTCAATGGACAAACTGAGAAAGTCTTTTGTCCCCCAGGCCATACAGCTCTACAACTCATCACAGAGACAGAGGAGTGAAATGGACTTCTGGGCATGAGGCTTCCTCTCTGTTCCCACCATGCCAACTGTTTTTGCACCCAACATGCCTACCCTTTGTCGTTTAAGTTTTTTTTATTTTTTATTAATATAATTGACAAATTAGAATTCTGGGTGCTGTTCTTATCTTGTATGTGTGTTTTTAGCTACTGGATGCCTAAATTCCCTTTGGGATCAAAAAGTATAATCTACTTTCGGCTTCTCCCCATTTCAACTCAGGGTCGCCACAGCAGATCCCACATGGATCTGCATGTAGATTTGGCACAAGTTTTACGCCGGATGCTCTTCCTGACGCAACTCCACATTACATGGAGAATGGGCAGAGGTGGGGTTTGAACCGGGAACCTTCCACACTGAAAGCGGTCACACTAACTGCTAGGCCACCACCCCTGCCTGGGATCAAAAAGTATCAGACCGTCATATCTTCACTTAAATAAAGTGTCATAACAAAGGAAAAACCAGAACAATGTGTTGATGTGCTTTCTCTTTAGCCACAAAGAGGATATTATAAATAAAGATGTTAAAGTTAATGCACAGTGAACATTTTTGATTAGCCAGTTTCTACAACCGAATGTTCTGTGATTACGATTACTACCCATGGTTTCCTTTCATTCACATTGCACTACTGTACCTCCTTTACTCAAAATGCCACTGCATGACCCTTGACCACAACCAGCTGTAGACTACACAGCTTGCAGCTCGTTTGGAAGCAGTTGGCACAACTTTATATTTCCAGTAATTCCACGGTTCCAGTCCAAGTGGCAGGAAAGCATTCATTTGTGTTTCCTCCTCCAACACCAGGGGTGAGAGAGGTGTGGGCGGAGGTGAGCAGACCTCTACAAATGAACAGATGTGGTATCCAGCTCAGAATCATTATGGATCTCCAGAGACTCGATGCCCACTAGTTCAAGCCGATTTTCACGACTACACCCATTGCATCTTATAGTACACCCACATAGTCATTTCAATCTGAACTGCACTAACATTGAAGAAACTAAATATGCCATCACTGCTATTTCAGCCTTTAAGGTGTGCAAGTTATTATAAATGGTGGGACTCAGCCAACCGGAGTATAAAGAATATCCAGACAACTGTAGGTCCAGATGGACCAGCCACCTATGACCTTTTTCATGGATTTGATGCTCAGCAATATGAATATTTCATGGAAGTGAATTTTTCACAGAAGTAGAAAACAAGCAGCTGGATGGCTTAGTGGTAACAATGCAGTCTATGGCTCAGGGGCCGGGTTTCAAGCCTTTTTTCCTTAGACTCCTAATGCTACACAGGCCTACAGGGGCGGTTGAGTGTTGATATTTCCTTGAGATAGCCCGTGTACCACAAAACTGCTCAAACTTAGGGGACATTGCCTCTACACAGACCCCATGTGAACATGGGTTAAGAGGCAGAGACGGAAGTAATTGTACTTTTTAAAAATATTAATGTTAGCAGACGGACAACTACCCAACAGTATGCCCCAACAGTAGCAACACCGCATGTGTTGTTGTGGTCAAAAGACTTAATGATCAACAATACTTCAAAAGCTCTAAAGCCAGTATTCATTCAGACAGCAGCAAAAATTCAGACCAGCATCTCTGAGCTGGGTAAGACTCAAAATAGAAAGTTTTTGGCAGGGTTTTTTTCAGGATATGTGACATTGATAATACTATTTGACACCACAGGAGCCACAAAAGGCACAAAACAATTGTAGTAAATTTGTGTGTGCTACATAGGCTAGATCTGACATGCTGTGGGCCAGTGTGTGCTGCACCATATTAATTTCATTTATGGCCAAACACACAGAAAACGTTCAACGGTTGCCAGCACTCACCATCATCATGTAGGCCAGCTACAGCACATCATGCAGTCAAAAGAACAATCAACTGCATATTATAGCTCTGGCCAAATTATGCGATTGTGTGCTGCCAACCAGTTACCACTTTGTGTTTAACAACCAAAAAAAAAACAAAAAACAAACAAACAAGCAGCCTGCTTTTTCGTGGCGAATACGTGTAAAATAACTTGTATGCATTTCTGTAAAGACAAAGTGCACAGCAGAGATGATACATGAGCCTTTTACCACTTCTAACAGTACTTTATAGACATTTAGCTGTGCTACAATAAAGTTTGGGGTCTAATTAGAACATGCTGAGACAAATGTTGACAATACCGTAGAACAAGCTGTCAGACATAACCCAATGCTAGAAGGATGGTGAAATGGAAGTTACTTAGCAACAAGAACATTTTTCTTGTTAGAGGAATTAAATTATTTTAATATAATGAACCAGTGTTTGCCGACACTTAAGATAAAGCGCTATGCGGCATTGGGTATAAGCCTCCCTTCTGCACGTTCGTGCATCACTAGGAATTTGTGCTTGGTGTGCACTTTAATGTGCTGTTCTTAGTATATGTTGGCGAAGACAAACTCACTTCAGTAATTAGTAAAAAGTGTTCATTTTCTTTCAAAGGACACAGAGAACAAAGAAGACTTCCAATGGCAAGCATTTTACACACTTCAGTTACATTTCAGTCATTTAGCGGATATTTATAAGTATTTACATGTTGGCTTTGTGTTTACGACATGCTTTCCCCCCTTGATGCACAGAAACATTAGGTTTATGAAAAATGGGACAACCACAGAACTTTTCAAGCCCCAGCTTGGGTGCTTCCTGCTTTGCTGGACACTTTAAACACAACAAAGGAACGAGACCAGGAGAAGAAGGAAAAAAAGAAGAAAAAAAAAAAAGGTGAATTTTTTCAGCAGGTCCGAATTGGTGGCACGATACGCTACATATGTCTCAGAGGTCTTAAACAAGATGCATCAGTCATAAATTATGCTTAAATCAAGAGAATATCTTTGAAAACACTCATAGAATTGTGGGACTTTGAAGGTGCTGAACATTAAATATCAAACACATGAAAATGTAAAAGATAGATAAAAAGTAATTTGGCACAATATGACCCCTTTAATAATTATCTTATTAGATCGAAGACCATTTCATTTCAATCAGTTCATACAATCTGTTCTTTGAACATTAAAACCTGGATGAAAAACATCATAAATCAAACATTTTTACACCTTTAAGAGGTCCGTGTGAGTTTAATTAACGATCATTAAAGTGGAGCGTTTCAGCACTAAACATCCGCTAGTTTACACACAAACCCCCACATTTTAGATATTTCTGTGACAGTTATTAAAACAAGTTATTTTTGAAAGAAAAGTATTTCACAGCAGGAAACATGTTTTTATTGCTCACGTCTGAGAAGATTTCAGCACATTCAGTGCTGTGGATATGCTGAAATCTGTTGATTAACAAATTTCATTGGCACTACTTGAAGAGAAAAAAAAATTTGCTGGCATAGCACTGTGTACAGAATACTGGCCGTACACAGAATACTGAATAGTGTGTTTAGTGTGCACTCCAAAATGCAGATTTCCCTACAAAAGATGCCGTAAACATCGCAATTTTCAGCAAAAAAAGAACATGTCTGCAAATTTAAAGCGTGTCAACATGAAATTACAGCATTAACACATGCAAAAGCGCTCTGGGGAGAAAGCTGACTTTAAACTAAAAATTTGGACTTGTCCAACTTGGACAACATAATAGAATATCTCTGTTGTCTGAGCAACTTTTCTATTTGTCCCGGACAATCGGGCAAGCGTCAATATTGATGCCTGATTATTAATTTTTCTTAACTCTTGTCAATGGATGGCTGTGTACAAGTCTGATACAAATGGATTTAAAAATGTTATAAAATTTCCCCAAACCGGCTGCTCCAGCGAGGTGTGGCACTCTGCGCATGTCCCATAATGTTGTCATTCTGCAAAGAAGGCGTCTTATTGGTAAAAAACGGTGTGAACTTGACAGTCCGACCAATCACGAGTAAAAAGAGAAAAGGGAACTTTGTTTACAGATTAATTCCCCACATGCACAATATCAAGAGCCATCTGTGTTGTAGTCGGCGATTCATGTTATCGAGATGGTCACTACCCCCATCCCCCTCACCAACTTTTACAACAGATTTAGACGATTCACAGAAATTACCCAGATGTCAAAAAACGCTGAAATCCACGAAAAAGCTGAAAATTTTCATCTATGAAACACTTCAACCACCTTAGTTACTGTTGCCACATACAATGTAGACTGTTCTTTCATCAGTAGAACAGAGGCCACTATAAAGTTGCCAGAAATGCCATCATCCTTCAGCTGACACTAACCACTTTTTTTAAATGAACTGCAAAAGCAAATACAAGCTTTATGAACATTATCGATTCAAACGGCTTATCAATGATCTGCACACACTCAGTACACAGCACAAGAAAGTGCATTTTAAACATCTTTGAACTAAGGAAATTACGCTCCAGCAGTCAGAACTTTCTCCTTGAGCGCTTGAACCCCAGTTGAAGTAATGTTGCCAAAAAGTGCCTAAAGAAGAATGGGCCTCATTCGCCAACCGTTCTTACTAACAAATTTATTCTTAAACCCCACGTACGCACTTTTTAAGAAGATTCTGACATTCACCAATGTTTTCCTATCTGGAATTTGCTCGTAGCTAAAAAAAAAAAAAAATCTACGCACACTCAAGACCATTCGTACGCACATTTGAGTGGTTTGTTTTAAATAATTGGTTATGCCGGTTTTGTTCATACTACAGTCGATAAAATTATAGTATTTTAATGTAATGTATTGGTGGCCTTTTAAAAATAATTTTAAAATGTAAAAATTATTTTCATGGTACAATCAGC
>OMMV01177789.1:0-10745 GCA_900302635.1 Chatrabus melanurus | reverse complement strand
TCAACATGTTTAAGATTTCTCGCCGTTTGCCGACGTACCTCTGGCTACATTGGAGACCGTTAGAGAAAGTTAATCTCCGCTACGACCAAGTTTCCTACGGTAGCCTCCGCTAGCCTAAGTTGCTGGTGCGATTGTCTACGCTGGCTAACGTTTGGGTGCTGCTTCACCCTGTCTGCTCAGAATCACTGGATAGGGGTGTGTTGACCCCCCTCCACCCACGTTGCCACGTTGGCAAAACTCCCGCTTGTTCTAATGGCGCGCTGGCTAACGCCTTCCTCCACTGGCCTCCGCTAGCACCACGTTGTGGAACGCCGTGCTGCTTTAGAGATTCGCTTACCAAACTCCGGTAACATGATTTTTGCTGACGTTTGGCCAACTTTCTCAACTTTGCCCTGCATTCACCAAATGCTGGAGTAAACATGATAGTGAGATTGCGCCTTTGAGAACGTCATAGTAATGTAATCTACTGAAAATAAAGCTCCTCTCATTTTAGCTGTGTTCTAAAATGCTCAAGAGCAGTAGCAGCATTGCTAATATGATTGTCAAAGTTCAGGTTAATGTTACGGTTCATAACCTGATCACTGGATTTCAGAAGCAGGATAAAGAGATCTTCTGTCCCTGCTTTTGTGTTGCTATTCAGTTGTAGAAATTTGTGGATATCTAATAACTTATATCATTGATACAACTTACCAGCTTGTTTATTGGATTCAGATCATTTCTGTAAGAGATGAAAATGCAGCTGTGTACTATTAATCTTATGAATAACACGACTCACTTTGACTCTTAATAATGCTGAAGTGTGGTTGCATAGAAGTTAAAAAGCAGAGATCTGAGCATTGAACTTTGTGGCATCCCTAAAAATGTTTTAGTTCGAGATGATTGATAATTGCTTGTGTCTCTTTTTGCCTGCTTTCACAGTCGGAGTGTCGTTTCTTGTAACCCTGGTGACAATAAGCCAACGTCCCGACTAAAAAAAGGGTCTGAAGAAATGTGACAGCTGTTAGATATCACTGGGCATTTTCAACTCCATTTTCTGAACTCAGCTTACCACCTCTCTGTCTTTCCCTCCACCCCGTGTTTCACAGAAATCGGCCGGGTACGCAAGGACATGTACAACGATACAGTGAATGGCGGCATGTTCAACGGGCGTGACTTAGAGGAGCTTCCTGAAGCTGTCGGCCCTGTGGCTCAGCTCCAGGAGAAGCTCTACGTGCCTGTCAAAGAGTACCCCGACGTGAGTTGACATATCCAAGACCTTCGACCTTTCAAAAAGTGTCTGTTTACTTTTCTCTGTTGTCACTTTATCTCTTCTAGTTACAGACAGTCGGCCAGGTTCTTAAATTACATTTTATCTATAAGGCTGGAGATAATCTAATTTTAAAAAAAGGGTCAACTATTAGTTGAGCTGCCAAGGCTGAAAATTACCCATCATGCAAGGTTATAAAAAGTCTTTAAAATGCACTCGCTTTACCGCCATTTATGCACCAGATATACTGTATCTATTGCACACGAGGCTTAACCTTCAGGATCATTAATGTTTGAGTGATCACACCAACAAATCGACCAACAACTCAACAAACACAAATAAACAAAAAACTCTCTTTGGCGAAGGTAATTATGATCCATGGCCAGTGGTTCCAAAGAGATGAAAACAAAAGTTTACAAAAAATATTTTATGCTCTATTTTCTGAAAACAGGAGCATTCCCATGTCCAGTACTTGGCACATTTGTTATGCCTAAAACCTTTGAAGGTAATGAAAAGCTGCTAAATAGCTAATATTAATGAATAAATACAAATAAGTATAACATTTGACTTTTAAGTAAATACATAATTTATATCAGTTGATAAAAGCTACATAATTTTTGGTAGTGTCATGGAATTTATAAGAATATCGATGTGTTTACAATAATTGTATTATTGAGTGATGATCAGCAACTGTGTTGTCATGTACCAGGTAGGACACCTACAAAGAAATTGTTTTTTAATTATTATTTTTATTTCCATTTTTATTTTATTTTAATTTGAAAATTAGGTTTATTTAAGGAAATAGAAAAAAATATTTCATTTGATTTTTGTTCGCATAGTAATGATCCAACAATTCAAAACACATTTTCTGTTGACTCAGAGATGAAGAAAAAAAACAAACATTATATTGCATTTACATTTTTAAATAAAATTTGTAAAATATTAATTGATTAGTTTTTTTAAAATGAAAATATTGAGTTTTATTAGAATGGGAATTTAGATTTTTTTTTTTTTAATTGAATCACTGACAAAGAAAAAAAGAAAAGAAAAAATATACTTAAATTTTTTTTGTTACCGTAACACGGTGTGACAAGGGACAAAAGTGAAAATGGTTTTCTTTTGCCCTTAAACCAGTGAATTTACAAAGAAAATTGTGAAACATTGCATTACTTTTCTTGAAAAAATAACTAAACTTTAGTTTGCAAACATCTCATTGGTTTTAGGGCAAAAAAAAAGTTTTAAATTTTTGGCCCTTGTCACCTCATTTTACAGTACCTAAAATCTTTTTTGCTGTACAATCTGTTAGTATGACACTACGATCAGTGTTATATGCCAAAAAATTATGTATATTTACACATATTTACATGACCTTTTTAAACATTACTTCAACAAGTATAAAAAAACGAGTACATTGCAGCGCATTCCTGCTCATGCCAAGTACAGTTAAGTACTTCAGTATGAGTTGCGTTGATCTAGATTGAATGGCTCACATGATTCGGTTCATGCATCAGCCCACCAATCACCGTAAACAATTCCAGGCTGTCCTCATTCACATGACAGCAGACTAACAGGACACACAGAAGCTCTTTGGAAAGGCTGAGATCAAGGATAAATATAGAGAGCAGTTCCTCTATCAGAATTTGTTGTGTGTGTGTGTGTTTTGGTGTAAGTCAAGGGTCATCCTCGTGGCCGAAGTGTTGCAACCTTTTGTGAAACAAACACCAGCTTAGGAGACAAATTCATGTGTGCAGGCAGAGTTGTGTGGCGAGTAAGTAAAGAGGGGACTGCGTGGACAAATGGCGCGGTAGAAATGTCTGAGGAAAAGGTGTCGCAGCACACAAAGGGCACAGAAACAATCACACTCGCACACATGCGGAGGGGCAGCTGTCTAGTTAATCACTCTGTCTTACTGACAGATAAGGTTAAGAGAACGTCGCAGTCCTGTCAGGCCATTAGCACCAGCCAGCACCCGTATAATGAGCTATTTTTGTCTCTCTCAGTAACACACATCACAGATACATAAACATTACACACACACACTCGTGCCAATCTCAGACATACACGTAGTAAAATAAAATAAAAAGACTTTTATTTGTGTGAATGTGGCTGTGATGTATGTTATGTGTTAGCGTTGTAAATTCAGGCGTCTTTTTTTAAGCATTTGTGGTCTTTTTACGCAGTTCAACTTCGTAGGGAGAATCCTGGGCCCACGTGGACTGACGGCCAAACAACTAGAGGCTGAGACGGGCTGCAAGATTATGGTGCGCGGAAAGGGCTCCATGAGGGACAAGAAGAAGGTATGCAAATACACGTGCAAAAAAAAAACAACAAACAAATAAAATAAAAAATACACATATAATATACAACTGATCTGAGGCTGAAATACTAGGAACGTGGACATGTAACAGAAGGAATCTTCAAGAATTAGTCTGTTCACTGACTGTAATTGTTTTTTACAGTCTACACCCCTAATTATTGCAGACAAACTCAGATTATGGAGTTTATTTTAGTACTTTATGAACTATGAATATTTTTCAGCCTAGATGACACATCCAAACATTAAGACATATTTAGCTTGAACATATGATAAAGGAGCCCCTTCCTTTGTGCCAGCTGACAGAAAACCTTTTAAAATTTCAGGAAAATGAGTTGGCATCAAACTTAGACATTCTCAGGTTCAACGATGATGATAAAAACACTGAAATATTTAGGCAAACACGGGACTTTATTTCAAGTTATACATGTTTCAAAATGGTTATTTCAGGAACAGAACAAGTAAACTCCTCGTATTAATGTTTGTGATGTTGTTGAGTAAGAAGGATTTGGAATTATTGGAACTAATAAGATTTATGGCGTTTGGCACCATTTTGTCCGCTGATTTTTTTTGCATTAAAAAAAGAAAGCAATAAAAACAAAGAAAGCTTTCTATGACATCAGTGTCGCCTTTTTCCCCTTCTGCACAGCCATTTGTCCTTTGAAGGGACCCGTCATTTGATGCACGGGAAACCGTGCCTGTTGCCATGGCCAAACAAAAGCTGATATGGCCACTGACCCGTCAATAAAATTCTCTGCACTGAAAAAAAAAGTCTGTTGGCTTTACATGACTTAAATATGTACATTGGTTGCATATGATCAGAATGTGTCCAAATAACATAATTTTCTTATGTACCTAATTGTGATACTTAAGAAAATTGAGTTATTCTGAACTTATTCCCATAACATTTAGGCTTTCTTAAAATATCTTGCTAACATACACACTGTACACACATATTTACATAGAGACCATCGCAATCACAAGAGAGTACGCCTCTGGTGGCATCGACAACAATAACATCACAAAATATTGAGTTGTTCAAGTTCTTAGCTTTTATTCCATGCTTAAAATGCACGGTTATCAACCAGTGTATGTCAAATGTATGAAAAAAATGCTTCTCTTTATAATCTCTCTTCTTATACAACCCCCCTGCCCTCCCCAAAACATGTCCTCATGTCATAGGTGTTAACTTTACCTAAACCAATCAAACTAACCCTTCATAGTAGCTCTGGGAGGTTTGCGTTTGGGTGTCAGTGTATTTCCTTTTCTCAAAGTCGTCTGGTTGTCTTCTCCCTAATTCCCTGTGGTGTGAGTGGATGACTATGAACTTATGGAAGAAGCTGATCTAACCATGGGGGTGAGGGGGGTGCAGGTTGGAGAGAGTTGAAAACTGCTTTTCAGCTTTGAATCTCTGGTTCTTCATGGTCTCTAAGTCTCGCCTACTTGAAATGATCAAATCCAATCAGACTCGACACGAAAGTCCAGTCAAAAATCTTGTTTCTCTTTGAAGTGTGTCATAAAGGCTTAAAAAACGTGCTACATTCCACTTTCCATTCAACTTTAAGGGCACTCAGGAGAGCGCATTTGTCCACAAAGGCACAACAGAGCGTTCAGCCATATTAGCGCCGACGTATATTTAATCTGTTTGACTAGATGTATGATTTATTTCTTATGTCTGGATTAATCATATGGCTGATAGACACTAGCTGTATGGTGACCTTATGGCACGTTTCCCTGAGCATAATCCATGATCCATGGTGCCTCAGTGCTGAAGACCCCAGAAACTCAACAAGACCGAGATGCCAAAATATTACCTAGTTGAGGCAGTTTTTGGAAAATAAGGATAGACCATTGGTCTGCCTGGGTAGTTGCCAATTATAGACCCATGGTGGTTCCATGGGTTGCATCGCACTGCACCAGCACATGATCCTAGACCTGATCTGACGTTACAGCCACAAGCCTGTGAACTTTCCTCCCGCACATTTCTTCCTACTTGAAAAAAAAAAGAAAAATCCCATTCTGGAAGAGTGGTTTGGTAGTATAATCATCAGCACTCTGGACTTTGTATCTTGTGACATGAGTTCAAATTTCAGTAGAGCCTAAATTTTTAGTCTTGTGGTGTTTGACTTAATACAGACAGGGGAAAAATCTATCCCTTTTTTTTTTTACATACCTCATGTCACACTGTATAAATAAGATAAATGCAAGAACTGTACAAGCAGCAAGGAAACAAATCTGACCACTGAAGGTACTGCAAGACATCGTGGTTTAGGGTTAGTTTAGGGTAAGGTTTGTGGTTAGGATTATCTTCTCTGGCCACAAAATGTTCAGAGGAATTATCCTTCATGATGTACGGCCAACTCCCGTATATTTGACCCCCCTCCCCCTTTTTTTTATGGGATCCATGGATCATTTCATGAGGAGTTATAAAAAAATTCTGGAAAGTGCCACATCTCTGCATACAAAAATTTTATAGGTTTTTCCTTGGAACATGCCCACACCGCCACCAAGTTTCATGAAAATCTGCGGGTAATCCTGGTGAGAAAAAAAGTGATGGTTGATATAAAGCAGATAGTTCAGTGCGATAAGGAGTTGAGCTACCAATATGTCGACCTTGGTTTGATTCCCGGTCACTCTACCTGTTTGTGTCCTTGGATAAAATACTTCATCTGCATTGTGTCAGTCCACCCAGCTCTAAAATAACCTGCGTTGGACTGGCGTCTTGTCCAGAGGGAGTCGTAGACTCTCGTCCATTTCACGCTACAGAATCCAGGGATAAGCACAGGCACCAATGGGCCTCATAGCCTATATAGGACTTACTTCTTCCAAGGTGGATGTAATAAAAAAACTGGTCATGGAGTTTTGACTGTTTTGCCTTGTAAATGTAACTAAAAGGCTCAGATCTACAACAGAATCGATTTATGATAAGAAATATCCACCGTTGACCACCAAACCACCAAAACTTGACTGTGCCGAAGATGTCCTTCATTCGACTGCTATATGAATTCACCTACCACAATTAGAATACAACAAACACAAAACGGCATAAATAAATAAATGCATGTATATTTCTGGGCGGGGCCAACTTGTTTTGCTTGGGTTTTCCTAAAAGATTTGATGTATTTCTTTAAATACTCGTGAATCCGTGGAAGGGTTCCGTCGGTCCGTGTGGTTTTCTCTCACAGAGCTTTCGGTGCTGTTTTTATCCTGTCCTGGTGTTTGGTCCATCTGTCCTCTCTTCCTCTCCCTTGGTGGTTGGTTGGATGGACTCTGCACAAGCTTTCCAAACGGCAGGTGGAGCAAGTCCAGCATTCCATCCCCCTCTTTCCAGAACATTCCCTACCTCGCACGCCCCTCGGAGAGAGAGAGAAACGCACACAGACGGAGAGGAAGGAAAACACAGACACAGTGGGATACAGCAGGCAGGGAAGAGAGAGATGTTGACTTTTAGTGTTCTTTAAAATGATACATCACACTTGAAGAAACATGCACACAGGATATAATCTCCCAGCATGCATTAGCCCAGAGGTCACACCGAGCCATCGCAAGGGGGGCGCAAACTGCCGGGTTAAAAATGTGAATTGTAAGAAAATTTGAATTTGAATGACTTTCTGTATGTGGGACAGAACAATGTGTGAAGTACAAGAGGAGACATTATTGACGGAGAAGAAAAGAAAAACAGGTGATCTTTGCCAAATCGAGTCAGGATCAATCCTATGATATCTTTCTGTTTTGTGGAAGTATGGGTGAATTGTAACTTCCCTTTTTAGTTCATGCAAAGGTGAAAATAAAAGTGCAGGGCATGCTTGATTATGTTACTTGAGTGGAATTTATGTTGGGTTCTACTGTCCCAAATATAATGGTCAATTAAAGATTATTAGTTAATGAGAGAAGCGGGTTGGAGGCCTGAGTTTTGCATTTTCTGGCTTCCAAAGGAGGTGCAACAGAAAATGTTTGAAGCCCCTGCCATAGCCCCTTTTGCAAAGTTTGGAACAATATTATTAACTCAAAGAAAGGTCTGGGTAGAAGCGCTTCCTGGACTCAAAGTTTATTTAAGGTGCTCTTTGGAAAGGGATACATCAAGGCTACACACAAAAATCACACAAAACTCCAAGGCACTCTCTTTTAAAGCCTTTAAACATGCCTTTAATGTCATGGAACGGCCATACAAGACCTTAAAAACAAACAAACTCCAACGCGTTCCGGCTTCAAGCCTTCATCAGGAAGTTAATATGATGAACTATTTGGTTCTTGCTTCAAATTCACTGTTGTGTTTTTCTGAGGATTGCCTTGTTGGCGCTGTGGTAATGCACACAATGACACTGACTTTCACAGTAACACAGTTTGATGTGTGGCTGGCGGTTCTTTTAAATTAGAACACTTTTATTGTGAAGCACACCCAAGAAAATGAGAATCAGCATTAGCCTTATCTTGACAATCTATGGCGCACAGTCTAAGATGAATAGTGCACGTGCATTTGGGGCGTGTCCTACTCAATTTTGTGATTTACACGGCATGTAATCAGAGCATAAAATAGGCTGCAGGGCGCAAAAGGCTTGTATTTATTCTCTTAATTAGTCATTGGTGTGTTTTCGGTATAACATGAAATAAACCAATCAGAGTGTTATCTGTAATCCCCTTTCAGAGAGTGCACCAGGTAAACAGATCAAGCCTAGGCTTGAGTCTCCCATGTGCCTTCTGGCAAAATGTAGCTAAAATTTTGTTTCTATCTTTTTTAAGAAAATCCTTCTCTCTGCCAATTCACCATGAAGTTGCATAAGGCTGGTATCTCATTGAGCGACGACTGTTTGACGACTGTGACGACTGAATTTTTAGACGAATGCTAGATGAATTTGGCCAAGTTTTTAGTGACATTTGGGTGACATATGTGCCACTTTTTGACGACCGTTTAATGAATTAGACGACCGCTGGGCGTCTTGTTGAAGAATATTTGATGAATATTCGATAAGCGACCATGTGTCTGTCGTCCTCAATTCGTTAATTACTCGCTAATTAACGAACCGGAAGACTGAAACAGTCTGGCGGGCGACTTGGTAGCGGTCTATTGAAGACTCCTTGGCGAGTAAAAAGACTAGTTATAGAATAGTTAGAGAGAAATTAGTGAATATAAGTAGTTCATTTGCCACCAGGGTTTTGAACATGTTCAAAACCCATCCGCGAATGAAATCGAGGCGAGCAACTAATTAGCGAATGGGGATACTGATTCCGAATGCTTAGAAGATCATTTCACACTACATTGAGACCAAGAGCCGAATTAGACAAATGGACATTCGTCTAACTCGCCAAACGGGCGCAAGCCCATTGAGATACCAGCTTAACTGGTGATGCAACAGACGAAAGTCGCACTGTGCACAGTTACTCCAGTCACAGCCACAGAAGCCTATAACTCCTTCAGAGTTGGGTTTCTTGGTGTCTTCCTTCACTCGTCTCCTTCTTGCATGGTCACTCAGTTTTTGAGAACTGCCTACTCCAGACAGATTGACCATACTGCGAATTATGTGACTTTTGATCACATAACAACTGTGCTCCTTGGTCACTCGGAGGCACTTCAGATATTATGATTTTTTTTTTTAATCAACCTGTGATGGACTTGTGTCCCATCCAGGGGGAGTCATGGACTCTCATCCGCTTTATGCAGCGGTTTCCGAGGATACACACCGGCCCGTTGAGTATTATGTCCTGCTTAGAACTTATTCTCTCCCGAAATTAAACTTGCTTTAATTCTTTTCTATTCACACTGCCTCGTTCTTGCAATATTATGAACTTGTACATAGCGTCCTGCAAGATTTCTTCACTTTGAGTGTTTGACTGGACATATAAAGACTTTCACCTTCTCCTCAATCCTTGGTTTTGTGCTGTTATTCATATTCCACAAACCGTGCTGTTAATCTTTTAAGTGAAGTTAAGTAAACTTAAATCAACTTCAGTTGCAGATATCTGCCAAAGCCTAGGGAAGCATGCATTTGACCAGTCAATGATTGTTCAGCCTTGCAAGATTTACCCTGGAGCAGGAATGAAAAAAAAAAAAACAAAAGGAAAGAAAAAACAAAAACTGCTGACTAAAATAGTTTCTGGTTTGTTTGTGTGAAATCAAGAAAAAGTTCCTGACTTCCTGAAAAAGCTTCTAGTTGCTAAAATACTTCCTGCAGTGTGAAAAGCCCTCATACAAGGTTGTAGGTGGAAAATGTGAAAAACTGAAGAAATCTGATTTATGTTGACACAGTTTTAAAAAGTGCTCTGATGCTGTACAGCCATCAAGACGGACTTTAGCCAGATTTGTTCAAACAGTCCAAAAACCTGAAACATACATGATGGACAGATACTGTATTTGACAGGAAATTAAAGACACTAGTCAAAATCAACATGGCATGAATCCTACTGTGTTCTAAGGCTCCCCTTCAGTTTTTTTGTGATAGCTTTATAGTTAGAAAATTTTAAAAAGGACTTTTCATTTGTTGAACACTAACATGTACAAAGGAGAAAAGAAATGTACAAAACAGGTGCTTGTAATGTTATTTCAACAAAATTTAACTTCTTTGTCGTACCCCCAATGTTATTTAAAAATCTACCCATCAGTGGGAAAAAGTAGCCCAACTTTCTGCTGATCTGAGGTCAAGTCTGGAAGCATGCGCCGATGCCGCTCATCACTGCATCGACCTCACCACAGAACTGCCCCAGATTCTGGATAACAATCACCCAGGTCGACAACTGGTCCATCCCCACCTCTCAAAAGTAGGCATGTATCTGCCACAGTAAGGGTGAAATGTGGGCGTCCACTTCTTGGCCTTTTCCAGTTGCTTGGGTCCTCAACATTGAGGCAGAGAAGCACGCTACATGGCTAAAATGTTGTAGCTGACATTTCCTTACTATGCAAGCGATTCTTCTCATCTTAGTCTCCCTAAGTAACCACTCGGTTGACACAGAGTCATTCCAGTGGTACCCAAGGATTCTCCAAAGAGACCTAGTACCAAAGACATCCAGTCGTCACCTTAGGTCACTAGTTAGCATCCACATATAAGATAAGATAAGATCGATCTTTATTGTCATTGTACTTCGTACAACGTGAAGACATCTTTCCATGTGCAGCAATAGTCATAAATATAGAATAGAGAACAGGTGATTGGTGATAGAGCGTCCAGTTCATATGTGCAAAACATGACATTA
>OMMV01177783.1:0-10568 GCA_900302635.1 Chatrabus melanurus | reverse complement strand
GACTCAAACACACAAAACAAGCTGATTCCCATGACCACTGATAAAACAGAGACTTACTCTTACTCACACACATATAGACTCACACTCATATGCGCGCGCGCGCACACACACACAATTCACTCCAATCCTTAGGATGGACTGAATTTAAATTCCTCAGATCATATGCTTATTGAATAGTTTTCTAGCATGACTCAACATTGATACAACTTATATTACTTGTTTGTGAAATTGTGCGACCTATACCTTCCCTATTCTCACCTCTTTCCATTAGAATTTCCAAACATCATGCATGAGTGAATTAAAAATATGATATGCCACAATGAATGGAAATAGTAATGAAAATTGTAATACACTGGGTTTAAATCTCACCATACATAAGCACAAAATGTGCCAGAAATTCACAACGCCTTAGTTGATTGGACTGAAACTTAAAAAAAACTATTGGGTATTACAATAATAAGGATAATGTACATGCCCCAAACTACACACACACACAGACACACACACGAAACACTGACCTGCCTGTACCTTGAAAACAGGAAAGATCTGCACACACACACACACACACACACACACACACACCGCCTATAACTGAAAGATACATCTGTAAAGAATTCCAATGTCGGGGAAAGGAAATATCTGCCCTACTTACCAATGTTTTCCAGTGCAATCTTTGACGTTACCTAGCATGTTCAATATTTACCTTATCTATCATTACAGCAAGTGCTCACTAAGGAAAACCCTCTATTGAAACAATAGAATTATAAATAAGTTTTATTATTTTTTTTGCATAATTACCGCATTTGTTTGGCAGTAATGACGTTTAAAACATACAGAGCACATTTATACATGTGATAGATATTTGACATGTGAGTGTATTGTTGGGTTGCGGAACCACACATGCGAGGGCCCGTCAACGCCGCTTGCGGCTTTAATTAAAGAATTGTTTTTTGGGGGCAATAGTGGAAATGATCCAGAATGCAGTCATTAGACCAATTTATACTTTGCTTATGACTTAAACATTTGGAGCAATGTTTTATCCAAGATAACTGATGGATAATCATCAGAGTGTGAATGGGCCATTAACAGCACTGACTGGATAAATAATCATTGTTGCTAGAATTGGACTTGCTTCTAATTTCTCTAAAAACGATGTCTCCCACAGAACTGTAAGTCTGGTCTGCTTGAGGTTTCTTCCTATACTTACAAAACACCCAGGGAGTTTTTCCTTACCACTTTTGCCACTGTGCTTGCTCAGGGGGTGGGTAAGGTTAGACCTTACCCTTGTGAAGCGCCTTGGGGCGACTATGTTGTGATTTGGCGCTATATAAATAAATTGAATTGGATTGAATTAAGTTCATACTGAAAGAGTTAAACAGGAAATCATTGCTATTCTCTTAATATTTTCTTTTTAAAGATAATTCTTTTTCAATCAAATGCAAGTCATTGAGCGCAATTCAAATATAACAATATTACAATGATTCAGTATTTGTATTTATTTATTTTTTATTTCAGGAATTAAAATTTGTCATCACAACCATATTATATATGTAAACAGAACATTGTGTTATTTCAGGAGCGTCAGTGCCCTGTTGCATGATTGTTGGTTTCTGCTGAGTCATGTGTGTATGCTGATGGAAGTGACAGATCAAGTCTTTGACAATAAACATGATAAGCTGCATTTTATGCTGTGTTCCACATGAGTTGGCTGACAACTCAATACACAGTAGTTACATGTTCATTGAAAATTTTGCAATGAAAATGTTTGTAAATTGGTTGTCTTGAATTTAGTCCCTTGTGCATACAACAAGCAATAAGTATAGACTGTACTAAATAAACAAAAAAGACATTTTGAGTTGGCATTTGCATTTAATTTTGCAATACCTTTCAAAACCACAGACTAAATCTTATTATGACGTACACATCCTTGGTGGGTAATGTTTACACATTAGATGTGACGTGTATATCATCGCGCTACAGTATTTGCACATCAGTAAATAAAATGTGATCTATTTCTTCACATTCTGAACAATGTGTGCTTTCTCTTAATAAAGTTAAATGCGGCTGCGCGGCACTGTGAGTCAGCACCAAGGAGCAGAGATTTATCTACACAATCACACGGATCACTAAGATGTCAACTAAGCATGCCTCACTGCTTTTTTGACTCTCCTCTAAATTACAGGCAGGGCTTTCTACAGAGTGCATGCATATTTATTGCTTTTGAATGACTCTATGAGCACGTATTAATGAGTTTCCCCTTGAGCATGAGCTGAAGAGATCTGGCGATCATGCTTTCACTACCTTTAGTGATCGCTTTTATTGAGTGTGTGGCTGAATATGACTGTGTGGATGAATACGACTTTTTGCAGTTCTGGGAATGATTACAGTAATTAGCTTTTATGGTTCATGTCCCGCACATTTCAGCACCTTAAGATTCTTATTTGGACAAGGTCTCTAGTGAAATGAAATACACTGAAAATAGAACCGGGGAATGGTAGAGCAATACCTGAAAGGTTGATAATCATGCTTTAAGGGATGCAGCTTTTCCTTAATATCTGTAATGGGACCATTGCTGGACCACTGCTGGACCTGGTCCCAGAAATAGGCTGTGTAGTGTTTGTTTGCTTTTGTACCTTTGATACTGTTTGAGAAGTTAATATGCGCACAATGCTTTGCTGGTTAATGCACACATATTTGCGATGCTTTGTTTTAATTAAACAGTCAGATTCCCTTGGTCCACACCAGTTCTAAGTCAGCTGCTAGGCGCCAGCCGAGGCAACTCGCACACATATGTGTGTGGGGGAGGAGTTAGGGTTAGGGTTATGGGGAATTGAGTGAGATTAAAGCCATCTTTGATCTTTCCAACTGAACTTTGATCTTGACTGATCAATACTTGTATCTAGTTAACATTAGGACAGACAGGAAGGAAGGAAGGAAGTTGGACTGTGTGTGTTAGTACTAGGGTTAGTAGTGCTAGGGTTGGAGGTTATGTGTGGGTGAGGGGTTGTATATGTGTGTGTGGGGGTTGCCGTGGTTACTGTTGCTGAGCAACAGGCCAGTCACAGTCAGACACACCAACATACACACCCACACACCCATATACATCTGACTTTTATACATAAGATATAGACAGATATGCACACCCACAGTCACAGACAGGCGAGACTGGTTGCCAGGCTGAAACACTGACCTAACAACTATGCAAAGAGAGAACCAAGCTTGTATTTCATGTGTGTGTATATGCATGTACACATGTGTGTATGCCTACTTGGTATTCATAGGATGGCAGGCAAGTCTGGAGCCGGAAACCCTTCATTGGACAAGTGGGACAAAACTGAAAAGGTTTCAGCTAGCCCACACAAGCCAGAAGCAGCCAGCTCGAAAAAAAAGAAGGCAAACCAAGAGAATTGATGGTGGTGGAAGGAGGTTGACCCCATTTTCTACACTTTTACGATTCATTCACTCAGGCAGCGCAAACAAACAAAATCCAACTTTAACTCATTTGGCCCATGCAAACGCACACATACATGCAGAAAAACAGCACAGCAAGATCATAACATTTTAAATCATGCTATGTTTTTATAAAGCCACAGTGGCCTATCAAGGAAAACTCTTAAATCTCCAGTGCACCACTATCGTGTCAGGCTATCCATATTAACTGTACACATCTATAACCCCCGACTAGCTCCTGACTGTTGTTCTTTCTTACTCATGCTCTATGTGAGAAGTTGAGCACAAAGCAGTAAGTCTTTGTCGATGCCGAGTCAGAGTATTGAGTTGTTATTAAAGGAATTATTGCGAGTGTGTGGTTTGGGATGTTATCCCAAACCATTTTGTGGTTTCTCTCTCGCTCTCTCACTTTGTGTGCTTCAGGCTAAACAGCCTGCACTGCACGTTTGTGTATGTCATAGAGCACGGCCTAGGTCGCATCACATATACTCACACATACTGGTATCGGGTTTTTAGTCTACTCAGGAGCCTCGATGTGCAGCCCACCCTGTGACAGTACAGGTTCCAAAATGTGGTTATTGACAGGTTTTTGGTGCAGCAGCAGGGCAGAATTTGTACATTCCTGTTCGAACTCGGATGTATCTTGAACATGGGTGAAAGGGAAGTTGTTATGGTCATGGATACTGGAACTGGATTATGTCAAGTAGTTACAATTAGGAATCAATCTCATAAAAGTTGGTGGGTTCAATGCTGAGAGGTTTTCTTCCTGGGAATGCTGCCTTGTTGAATTTGTGTTCCTCGAGAGTAAACTGCACTTGAGAGACCACAGACTCCTGATTATTGCCATGACTGTAAAAATCATGTTTATATGACTTAGAGGGGGACTTTGAATCTTGTATTTGGACTAGATGGGTAGGTTTCAGAACACGTACCGTGTGACTGTGAAGAATCACTCACTCGTTCATTCAAAGTGCTATGTAATCTGCTATGAGAAAAATAGTCACAGTGGTTTAGATTAGAGCAGTTTATATGCAGGTCCACCTTATCCGCTTGTTGGTTTTACCCCAGCTTCTCATTACAGTCTTATGGAGGAATGATAATAGCAGCCTGGGTCTTTAGATAATGGAAACAAGGACCTGTGGGATGATTGGAAGGGTTCCATTCACCACGGCGGCACCTCAATAGGCTGCAGTGGCTTATATTGCAAGGGCGGTTTCTTCTTTCTGGCCCACAATAAAATGAAAGAACCTCATTGGTGTGAAAACACACTTTAAAGTTATCACCCTTAGACTTTTTACTCACCTTCTACCATTATGTACAACCTTGTATTTTTAGTTTAAGCTAATTAAAAGCATTGGTGATACAGCTTAAACATAATGAGACTTGTACACAATTTTACCTTGTATTTACGTCATCACTGTTCAGTTTTAGAGTTGACTGAATTTGTACAGTATATACAGTCTTAATTTTGGTGTCAAATTATTCACAAAATACAAGTTTCTATAGACTCTAATAGAACACTGTGTGAGAAAACTGGTGTTACCATGGTAATTGCGAAAAACAACTAAATCTCTTCACTCCTCATATCTCAGTAACCACTGAGTCTAGAGAGCAGATTTGGGGATATAATTACTCAGTGAGCCCACGTTTTTAGTTTATCCAACTAAACAGTTTTCCTGAAAATTACCATCAATGCCTGTTTTAAAATTTGATCACAGTGAACTGGCCCCCCGCTGTATAATAGTAATCACTGAGGCCAGAGAGCAGCTGTTGGTGTTAAATTACTCAGGAACCCCATATTTATACTTAACTCAACTCAAATAAACTTTTCCTGAAAATAGCTGAAAATGCCTGTATTGACCTTCGTGCCCAGTGAAATATTGAATCCCACTGTATCTCGGTATCCACTGGAGCCAGAGAGTAGATGTTGGCCTTCATGTAGGCCATGTTTACACGTAGCCGGGTATTTACAGAAACATATATTTCCCCCTCTGCGTTTTCAAAAAAGGTTTCATTTACACGAACCCGCATGAATACTCCGTCAGGAGCATGCCAAACCTGTAGGTGGCAGTATAACGAGAAGCTCAAACCACGTTAGCCAATCAAAATCTTGCAAAAAGCAACAACAACGAATAACCGACACAAGTCACTTCCTGTTGCTACTCCTATGTGTGACATTAGAATATAAAACTCAGTTTCCTCCCGTTTACATGAATACGTGAAAACGGAGTTTTCCCAAATCTCCACTTTGGCCGGAGTTTTCCAAAATAATCGTTTTCAGTGAGCTCATCCACCGTTTTCGTGTAGACGTAAGGCACAAACGCATGGAAATATCACCGTTTCCCCAGATACCCGGCTACGTGTAAAAGTGGCTTTACTCAGGGACCCCAAGTTTCTACATCACCCAGTTGAATATTTTTCTTGATCAGAAATGCCTGTTCTCACCATTGACCCCCAAAAAATGACCTTTCACTGTATTTCCATAACCACTGGACCCAGAGAGCAGATGTTGGGCTTCAATTACTCAGGGACCCCAAGTTTCTACTTCACCAAATTGAACATTTTTATTGACCAGAAATGTCTGTTCTCACCAGTGACCCCATTGAAATTACCTTTCACTGTATCTCGATAATCACGAGAGCCAGAGATCAGATGTTGGGCTTCAATCACTCAGAGACCCCAAGTTTCTGTTTCATACATTCCATCAACATTTTTCTTGAAAATAACCAGAAAAAAACCTGTTCTGACCACTGACCCAAATGACATCACCGATCACTGTGTCTCAGTAACCACTAAAACCAGAGAACAGATTATGATCTTATTACTCAGGGACCCCATGTTTATATTTAATCCTATTACCTTTTTTCTGAAACTGAGCAGGTTCAACTGTTTTGAACTTCTACCTCAGTGGAAAGGCTCCATGCGGTCTTTGAGTAACAGGTGAGCGAAATTGTGCTACAGAACCAATTAACAGAATATAAAAAATCACAGGTGAATTCCTGCCTGTCAAGTTATAGTGATGTAATGTAGAAGCAAAATGGTTTTGTATGTTGGGAATAATTTGAACCCCAAATCAAAACATTACAACCAGTCCAAAAATGTGCTTGGAGGCAACTTACAATATTACGGGTCATACACTGTAGGAACGTGCTGCTTGATTTTATATGTAAAATAATACTTCAGCTTTCAGTTTACATAGTATAAATATATTTGTATATATAATTTAGCTGCCAAGAATACCACGGCTATCACCTCATACATAAAATATCAAAGACACTTGTGGCTCATGTCCTCATCTACGTGCTTTCTGTACTTCCAATTCAAGCTTGTTAGCGGAATGGCAGCTGATCTACTAAACGCTGCCATGGCTAATCTATACATCTATACGCCTAACCTATCTTTCCAAGTTGTGTCCATATTTGGCTGGAGATCTAAACCCCGGGGCTGGCTGACTGACTTACTCAGCAGTCCATTAGCTAATGACGGCGGGTGCGGGCTCTTTTTCTCCTCAGCCACGCTCACACTTCTCTCCCGCTTGGTCTCCTCCTGTGTGTTTTTTCTTGACGTTTGCCTCACTTTAATATGCTGATGATATGCAGCAGCTCTCACCACCACAAAAAAAAAAAAAATCTCCTATTTTCTCCTCTGAAGAGAAATGCAACGGTTTACATGAGTAATTACAATATGATTGATTGCCATGCTTTTACATATGTGAGCACAGAGTCTTGGTGCGCGGCATATTATTTTTCTCAATAACCCATGACTTGGATTTGCGGAATCGTATAATTTCTGCAGTAAGGCGATTTCTCACATGTGTTGTCGATTATAAATTGATGAAATGTTCATAGATGGGAGAGTAAATTGTGTGGTGAAGCAGTTGATGTGTTCCGAGTATGGAATCTGCTACACTTTTTTGCTTTACACACACGACAGCACTTGACAAGAGATGAGAAGAAAAAGGAAAAATGGTTGACACGACGACAAATACAGATTGTTGCAATTGTTCAAGATTGAGCAATTACAAGAAAACAGTCTGCACCCGTCACTGTCTTGCATCCACTTATGGTGTAAGTGTTTAACAGTGGCTGCAGGAAAAGCATTCACGTTACTCATGGTGTTTCCCTAGTTATTATTGTGCGCTCTCAATCTACACTTTTACTACCACTTATTGATCAGCCGATCTCTCTGTCAGCCTATAAAGAGCCTCTCAAATTAACGTCTGAGTCTCAGTACACCAACAACAACCTCACCTGGTGTCTCATGTTCACAGACAAAACTTGACATACGAGCTAGACCACAAAAAAAAGTTTATTTCATAGTTTCATCAACTCACTGTCCAATAGCAGTGCAACATATCAGCTACTATAGCACCAAATCTCATTTACTGTAAAGTATATATTTCTCTTCCAAAGATATAATCATTTTAAGAATAATCAAAAACAACACTTAGGGCCATATCTTGAGAATCTATGGTGCACGGTGGTCTAAGGCGCAACGTGTAAGTCCATTTTGGGTATGTCCACCCACACATCTCTATTTAAGCAGCAGGAAGTATCAACGGAAACCAGACTGCTTGGCACAAACGGGTTGGATTAATGTTCCACATTATTCATGGGCGTGTTGGCGCTGAAGATAAAATCAACCAATCAGATTGTCATCTGCCATTCCCTTTAATGGCCGGGATGTGCTATAACCTGGTGTGTTGCTATTCAGAGGAGCACAGAAGTGAGATTATTTTTGGTGAGGACGTGGACTTGAGCACACAACACGTGCATGCATGGCATCAGCAGGCAGAAGAGACTTAACTCTGGATGTTGTAGTGACTGCTATGACAGTTGGAATAGAAGATTGTTCACTGACCAAAGTCCAGCTGTTTCAGCCTTACTGTGACAGGGACCTCACATACAAATGAATGAATGGAAATACAGAGACCTGTCACCTGCAGTACTTTTTAAAGTAAGTCAAAAACTGTTCAGTCTGTCCCTAAGTGGACATTTACTATCATATGTGCGCTGTCCTGCGTGCCGTGCCCTTTGGGGCATATGCAATCTCTCTTCTTTTCTGTTTCAGGTTGAAGTGTGTGATTAGTGTTTGGAATGTGTTTTTGTATCAAAGCACGTGTTATTACACAGATGTATTATCAGCAGTCTACTTTCTTCTTTCAAACCATGTTTAAAGTCCGGACTACCAGCAAAAAACCGAATCTCCCTGTTTGTCGGCCCACTCCAGTGGGTGGAAGGAAAGTGGTGTTAAAATATGGGACAAACCACAGTTATTAAAGTTTTTGCTTTTTCCATTAGTTACTATTTTTCCTTAATTGTAGTCATTCTGCATTGTGTACACCTAATCCAGTCAGATAGTCTCAGAAATAAAGCAGAGTAGGTCCTGATTAGTACTTGGCTGGGAGACCGCTTGGGAAGGCCAGGGGCTTTGTGTGTTTCTCCATGTAGAACTGGAGTTGTGTTGGGAAGGGATCCGACGTTAAAGTTGTGCCAAATTCCAATGCGGATCTGTACTGGATCTGCTGTGGTGACCTTGAACAACCCGGAGCAGCTGAAAGACCAACAACAGATTTTTTATTTTGTTAGTCCTATTTAGCGCTATTACACATTTCTGTATGCAGAGTGCATGCGCATCCTGGACCTGACATGTATGGTTTTCTGACTATTGCACGCTTTAAGTTCAAGAAATGGACAGTACTGGACTTTAGACCAGGTTTTTCTTAGACTAAGGCTCAAACCCATTCTATTGATGGATGATATCAATGCACCAGCATAGCACCGGACTACACCTCATTTTAAGACCAACATGCCCTTGCTATTGACTAGGGGTGCAACGGATCACAAAATTCATTGTTTGGATCGGATTATATTTTTAGTCACGGGTGAGCAAAAAACAGGGAGACAAATATAACTTTGCTTTAAATTTATTAAAAAACTTAAAGAACAATGAAAACAAGGAATTTTTGCCCATGTCATAAATGGAAAAAATGGTATCCAATGTTAAAATAATATTTAAAAAATAAAATTGAAGACCCTTTCGCGAGGTATTAAAGTGCCAGGCACAACTCGCAGCACCTCATCTGGTTGCTCCAGCCTGACTGCACTGATTCCTCCTGAGCAGGCATAGCACTCCGCAAATGTCAGAAAAAGTCATTTTTTCCCCGGACCTCAGTGGACTCAGCTCAATAGGTTCAGGACGGCACAGGGAAAATGTGGCACACACACACACACACACACACACACTCCATTACTACCACCACTACTATTGATGTAATGTTGTGTGGAAACTTGCAATAACAATTGCATTAAGCTACAGGGTACTTTGCACCAGGTGGAAGATAGACGCTTTTAAAAGTTCATGCACATTAAACGTGTGTAAAACTTTTGCACAGTCCTGTATTTTGCAGGAACACGTCAGCCAGGTGCTACTGTTTACTGCCTCGAAACGTTTTCTTGTGGCTGGCATGATAATACGGTACTTGTTTTCGTGCTGATATGAGCTCACAAATGCATATAACATCTGTGTTATAATTTTAATGGTCACTTCTGGTTCACTGGAAGACTTCATTCTGACATCTGAACCCTTGAAGTTTGTATTCATGAGCTTATTTTCTTTGCTTGCATCCATATCTTCCAGCATTACTCAGAAAGACACCATGAACTCGCTTGACCTTCGCCTGTCTCTAGCCAGTGTCTCTTCCATCTCTTTGGTACAGGCACGCTGGAAGCGGTTTCATGCAGGGGGGGCTGAGGGCTGCGTTGAAAATGTGTGACGTCATTATGTTGTGGCCGACGTTTTCAGCATAAATGCAGGGGCGTCGCTAGCAATTGAATACATTCGGGGCTGTAGCCCAGAAGAAGAGTCCTTTTGAAACGGGGGTTCGGGGAAAATTTTGAAAATCGGCCTGATGAACATGCAATTTTAAAGTAGTTTGAGAAGTCAAGGAAAGACCAATCGTCATGTCTGACTCACAGCGGGACAGGCCTAATCAACACTGACAGTCATGCACCCATGGCGCTCCGCTTCTATCCTCTCTGCTCATGTGGTTGCATTGCCAGCGGCCTCAAATGCAACATTGTATCCAGTGAAAATTGCAAAATTTGGACGTGTACATA
>OMMV01177782.1:0-17413 GCA_900302635.1 Chatrabus melanurus | reverse complement strand
CAATGTGGGATCTGCTGTGATGACCCCAAGTTGAAATTGGGAGAAGCTGAAAGTAGCTTATATCATTTTACTTGGAAATTGAAGGGGTGATGATGAATGTCATCGGTGCATATGCCCCACAGGTAGGTTGTGAGATGAAGGAGAAAGAAGATTTCTGGAGTGAGTTAGATGAGGTGATAGAGAGTGTACCCAAGCATGAAAGAGTGGTGATTGGAGCAGACTTCAGTGGGCATGTTGGTGAAGGGAACAGAGGTGATGAGGAAGTAATGGGTAGATATGGTATCAAGGAGAGGAATGTGGAAGGGCAGATGGTGGAAGATTTTGCAAAAAGAATGGAAATTGCTGTTGTGAATACTTATTTTAAGAAGAAGGAGGAGTATCTCTCACAGCATCAATGACCATCATCTCATTCTTCTCAGAATTTAGAACTAAGAAACTACTTGACATCCAGTTTTTCACTGAAGCGAGACAATCCTCATTGGCACTGGTCATTGGTGAAAACTAATTCTATAACTCCACAGTGTCTGTCCAAGAGGTGCTATGCAATGCGAGAATAACAAAGTACCTAAAACAGAACCCTGAGGTACTCCACAATTCACTGATTTTGAAGTAGTGTTTTTATACTAGGCACATTGTTATCGGTTGGATAAATATGATGTAAACCAAGAAAGAACAGTGTAATTCTGAAACAGCTCATTTGTCATGGAAGTCCATATCGACTCATCCTAAGTGAGTCTACACTAACGCACCCACAGAAGTTTAGTGTGTGTGGCAAACTGAGAAAGGGACTCCCCCATCCCTCTGCTGTTTTTGGATAGAGCTTTTGAGTAAGTGGAGCAGAATTGTCAAGCAAATAAAGTTTCTATTAATGCTTCTACGGTGAGTTTGTTGACACACTGTGGAGCAAATTCTGTATGTGGCCCTTTTAAATAAGGCTGTTGAACATTATTTGCAGTCGGCCATGCTTTCATCGAAGACCGATCACAGATTGCAGACCACTCCCATCAGTTTTTTCCCCTTTCAGAAAGATGCTTTTTGTGAAGGTAGGTTGATTTTCGGAAAATTGTGGAAACGCATATTTCTTCCTTCTAGAAAAATCATTCAACATGTTTTTGTGCTGATTTATGCAAAATATTGTAATATTTTGCAAAAAAAAGCTGCAATATTTCAACAAAGGCATTCTCCAATTATTACGTCTATTTTCTACAAATATCACTTCGTTATTATCATGTCAATAAGTCATGAAAATGATTTTATTTAGTGTTAACATTTTCTCATGACATGACATACTTTTAATGCTGGGGCTTTTTTGTAAAATTACCTATATTGTCAGTGATAAATACTTTCTTAATCTGTTACTATATTTGCAACAGCAACTCATAGTGACAGGAACTGGCAGCAAAGTGAACAAATATCCCCAGGGTTTCCCTTCCCATTGTTGACCCAGTGAGCCTGAAATTGTTAGAAAATGTACTTTAAAACCGGAAAAGTAAAAGGAGGGAGCCTGGAGCTGCTATGGACAGTTTTGTTCTCTTTTTCTGTTCTGCTGCTACAGGCAGTAAGAAAAGCAGATAAAGCTAATAAGTAATATTTTCTTGAATGTGCTTCAAAAGAAAAGCCGTTTCTCGTCACAACACCAGGGAAGTGATGGCCTTATTTGGGTTGCTAACAGCAGCAAGTGAATGTAGATGAGGTGGCATTAAGGTTTTCCCAAAAACACACTTAAAGATTATCGTTTTGTCATTTCAAAACATTGTGTGTCCAAACGTCAGAAGAAAAGTATAATATGAACCCTTTAATTACCTATGTGCTTATGTTTTCACCTGTTTGTTTATTTGTCTCCAGTATTCATGAAAAATTTAGGCACTTATTTTCATGAAACTTGGTGGAGGGGTGCAGCATGTGCCAAGGAAGAACCTGTTAAAATTTGATATGGATCCACTTGCTGGTGCAGCTCCAGAAAAAGTTTTCACCTTCATCAGCATTGACAGATGCGACATTTTTATTAGCATTTTTCTTAATTGCTTATGAAATAATACAGGAACCTCACTTAAAAAAATAGTTTGCTTTCTACTGAATTTCCCTTGATGAAGAAGCCAAAAAGCTTGGTCTTAGCATCAGCTGTTCTAAAGCCCGGTCTACACTGTGAGATTTCAGCAATCTTATAAATTCATTGTAAGCCACAGTGGATGGATTTATTTAACTTAGGTAAGACTCCAAATTTGATGTATGCAGACTGTACAATGTCACACAGAGTCATGGGAAACACTCAGAATGAAACGGCATCACGTCATCCGACATGCCGACATGACACACAAATCCGTCACAATAGAGACGACAAAGCTCATTTATGATAGCGGATTGGACAGACTATATGTTTCTGGTGAGGGTGACTGCTTTTATCAGCTTTTCAGAATCAAATTTCGTGCACGCTTTTTTTTTTTTATGAATAGAGTGGGGTGAAGCGCTTTTGCACCGCACCTCGCCTGCTCTTTTCTGCCAGAAAAAAAGAACACTATGCATATAGACTATATTGCATCATTTCATGTTGGATTTTGAGACGTGGGTCATAGTTTCTCAAACACTGTCTGATATTTTTCCCCGGCCATCTTTGGTCGCAAGTGTGTGACAACAGCCGTCCTTGAACCTGTCACACAGCGTGTCGTGAGACCACCGTTTCAGAGCCACGACCAAAGATAACGCCACATTTCTTTCATCATGCTGATCTTTCGTCTGGGACAGCCCAAAATCACACAGTGTAGACCGGGCTAAAGACCGAACTCATGCATTGTTGGAGATGGCCCGAATCCTCCACCCTTCTATTTTGACAACACCACAGTAAAATTGTCCTCCTTCAAATACCTCGACTCAATCATTTCCAAAATGGGTGAACTACAACCAGAGATTGATTGGTGACGAGCACTGGCATTGGCAGTCATGCAGTCACTGTGGAGACCCCTGTGGAGACATAAGCACATCTTTCAAAGGACAAAATTTCACATTTACAATGCCTCAGTTGTGTCAGCAGGGCCTTCACGGAGGGGGGTGGAACTTGACATGTGAGGCCCTGTTCATTCAATGCATATGCATGAATCACACTCACTCGCAATCCGTGCACGGATTTTTGTTTTGAAATGAGAAAACAATCAGTTATCTGACTTTCTTTAGTGTGCTTCTCCTGTGCGCTGAACTACACACCAGGAGCCACCTGGGGATTAAGGATCCTTAGTGATTTTCCAGTCTGACTGGGATTTGAACCGAAGATCTTCTTCTCTCACGTCCACCATTTTAACCTTTAACCTCCCCATCACATCTCTGAAAGTGTTGATAAATGTATCCGGTGATCCTCGCAGTACCGTACGAAATTCTTTTTCTTTTTTAATTTTATTCCTCTTTTCAGCACCTGACAGGTGTTTGTGAAAGCGCTCTCTCTCTCTCTCTCTCTCTCTCTCTCTCTCTCTCTCATACCAGCAGCCATCATCTCCCCTTCTCATTCTTTGCAGCGAGATGGAACACGCATTACGTAAGAACGCAATATTGAAATTTTTTTTAAATTATTTTTATTTTGCTTTTTTCATGTGACCTTGGTTATGGATTTCATTTTAGTAGCATGATGTGTGAAGACTAGTCATTAAAAATTAGACACATAATATATAACTAGCCTATTTTTAAAAATGCAGGTCACACACGAAGCCCCCTAGAGGCGTGAGGCCCCGTGCTGTTGCACAGTTCACACAGCCCATGCAATGGTTCTGAGTGTCAGTCCTCCTGTATGGATCTGAGACCTGGCTGCAAAACAAAAGCTTAACAGACAGGATTGCCGGCTTTGACAGCAAAGCCCTCAGGACGATTGGAGGCATCCAGTGGTTCCACCACACAACCAATGATGAGCTCGGAGAGCGGACCGAACAGCCACCCGTCGCCCGCCTGGCAGCAATGTGAAGAGTCTGATGGTATGGCCACATCCTGCACCTTCCTCCTGAACATCCAACCCAAGCCATCCTGGACTTTGATCCACATCCAGCTGGCTGGAGACTGACAAGAGGGCCCACCCACACCCACTGGCTGGATGTCATATCTCAGGACCTCAGGACATGTGACATCAAGCTGGACCAAACCCAACAGCTGGCACAGTATAGACCAAGATGGAAGGCGCATTTGTGATCATTTCAGTTTAAATTGTAAGGTTTTGTTATCTCCAAACATTGCTGCTACTTCTGTTTTGCTTCCAACACTCTAGTAATCAGGAATTTCAGACTGCTCAGTCCAGCTGATCAGTTCTTCTTTGGAGTAACAATTGGGTTTACTTGGAATATGGAGAAATTTATTTAAACACTCATAAATGTTGTCACTTTATGGTGGTGTCAAAATGTAATGATATCATTGGATACTTGTCGGAAGAAGCATATTATTTTCTGAGAGCATGATAACATTCTGCACGCCGTGTTTGAATTCATCATCCTAAAAATGACACCTGCAAACTCAGTGTCCATGACTGATCAGGCTCAAGCATGAAGCTGGTAACTGGATCACAACATATTTGTTTAAGTGAGGAGTCAGTTAACACATTCAGTCCGGTCTGGACGTACCCAGTAAAGTTAGACTTGGCTTTCGAGCAGAGCCTTGGTGTGGCACATCAGAATGCCAGCTGTCAGTTTGAGCAGGAACACAGCCAAAACGGTGAAGTGCCACTACACGGATCTTGTTTCCGTCAAAGCATCGGTGTGTGTTTTCATTATGCAGCAGGTGACAGTGTGTTACACAAGCTGCTTGTATGTCAGTCATAACACAAACCCACAAAATTATTCAGATCTTGGCTCAGAAAAAAAAAATTCCTTTTACTTTGCCGATTTGATGCAAAAATTTGAACTTTTATGTACTTTCTTAAAGGACTTTCTGATTACATTGTGCAATAATTTTTTTCCCAAAAGTTTTGGTTGATGAATTTTTTTTATTTATTATGATAGGCAATGTCAACCTGAACACAAAAATAATTACAGATTTGCTGTATCTCGAGGAATTTGGACAAATGAAGAAATAAATGTATGGAATTTAATTGCAATAAATAACACTATGCTTAATCGCATAATGCTGACACAATGTGTTAGTTCAAATGAATCAGCTAAATCCTATTACGTATACTGACTCTGCTGTTCCATGAAGAACATGTGCACTAACATGCATCCAAACAGCATCTGTAAATGTGAGCAGCTTTTATAGCATGAGCAACTTACCTGACTAAGCATGCCCGGACATGTCTAAGATAACATTTGTATAGCAATGACACCAACTGCATGCCCAGGCACCCTTAGACTACTCAAAATAACTCGCTTTGTGAGAAATATACAATACTGTGCAAATGTTTTAGGCATATTCAATTTGTTTTTTAAATAAAGATAAGCTGTTAAATAGTTCATATTTATGAATAAATATGTAAAATGCCTGACTACAACTCACCTTTAAAAATAATTAATAATTTCTTTTAGGTGATAAAATGAAAATTTGTTTGAGGGTGCTCTTCAAATTTATAAGAAAATCAGGCTGTGTTAAATCAGGTTTTTAAAAAAAATTTTTTTATTATTGATTGATCATCAAGCAACTGTCTTTGTGTTGTCAAGTACTAGGCAGTACAGCCACAAGGAAATCAATTTTTTTGTGTGTTTTTCCTTCTTTTTAAAATGAGGTTTGTAAATTAGTAATTGATTGGTTACTTTCATGAAAAAGAAAACGTAATAATCTCATTTTAGTGGTGTTGCATTTTTTTAGGGGGGATTTTCTGTTCACGATGATGCCTGGGGGCATTTGTTTGTTTGTTTGTTTTAATTTTAAAAAAGGGGGTGGGGGTATCTCAGACATTTGCACAGTACTGTACAAGTAGACTTAATCTGGTGGGACATCACAAAAATACATTATATTTACAGTCCTCACATGCATTTTATCATCATGCCCAGGATGGAATATATGCATTCATACATTTATAAATGCCATGCTTTTCTTTACCTCTGTGACGGGGGTAATGTTACACATGAATATATTCCTATGAAACCTGGTGGACAGAGGTTGGCCTTGGGTCATGAAAGACTTGATAATGAGGCAGATGTGGGTCCAGGATCATTTTAATTCATATCTTTATAATGTCTCCAAAAGGCACAGATACTTTGCTGTGGTCTTGCACTGCGCACGACATCATCTACAATGTCACACACAGGACAAACAAAAGAATCTGTGTCACTGTACAACAGCGGCACCCACACTGTGAATGAGCCCACTGCAATGTGCAACAATTCCACACACATAAGGACACGCACGTATGAAGAGAAAGGATGATGATGATTATGACACATTGCTACGCCACCCACAGTGGTGCCTGTGCGAGGGCAGAGCACATCAAACTGAGCAAGTGTAACACATGCTCTGTGTCAGTCCTCCTCCCCTGCACTGGCATGTAATGCATGACACATAGCTGAGCCACCTACATGCCTGCTGTCTTCATGCCCAGCTGATGATGATGATGATGGTGATGATGCTGGGAGTGGGGGCAACATCCTAGAATTCTACCGGATTGTCAAAATGTGTGTTTACAAGCTGGTGTGACTGTTCAGAGTGCATCAGTGATAAAGGTGTGACATCAAAGGAAATAAGGATAAAATATCTGCAACTTTCACTGGATCAGGTGTGTAATTGTAACAGCTAACATCCTGTGTGTCTCTGTGTGACTGGAGAGACGTCTGTCCAGAGTGTAGGATGATTTCATGTACTGACGTGGTGTTATGACCCTGTATTAGTGCAGTGTGAGGATGATTATGAGGAGGAGGAGCTGACGCAGGTACTGGAAGTGACCCAGACTTTTCTGCTCATACAATGCATGCTTCACACATGCACATGAGATAGAGAACGATCCAGAGTCCTAATCTAATTCTGGATTTGGGTGAGAAAGTGAGGAGAGACACATATTTGTACTGTTTAAATAAAAAAGGAGATGAATCTTTAATTTGATATTTATCCATTTTTAGGTATATTACACCTTTGTCATTTAATGTGCTGCACAGAGGAGTGGACGTTATTGTGATGTACACCGATCAGCCATAACATTGTGAACACTGACAGGTGAAGTGAACAACATCATCTCGTTACACTGGCACCTGTCAGTGGGTGGGATACGTTAGACACCAAGTTAACATTTTGTCCTGAAAGTTGATGTGTTAGAAGCAAGAAAAATGGATACCATAAAGATTTGAGTGATTTGACAAGGGTCCAATTGTGATGGCTGAACGACTGGGCCAGAGCATCTCCATAACTGCAGCTCTTGTGGGATGTTCCCAGTCTGTAGTGGTCAGTACTTACCAAAAGTTGTCCAAGGAAGGAAAACCCGTGAACCTGCAACAGGGTCATGGGTGGCCTAGGCTCATTGATATGCATGGGGAGTGAAGGCTGGCCCGTGTGGTCCGATCCAACAGAAGGATCTGCTGCTAACGTCTTGGTGCCAGATACCACAGCACACCTTCAGAGGTGGAGTCCATGCCTTGACGGGTCAGGGCTAATTTGGTGGCAAAGGGGGACCTACACAATATTAGGCAGGCGGTCACAATATTATGGCTGATCTGTGTATGTACAAACTCACTGATTGCCCTTCTGTATACCATTAGCTCTGAGGAGGATTATCTTAGCTTTGAGAATTACAAGTAAAACAACAGGACAACACACTTAACAGCAGCTTACAGGGCCATCTTATTTATTAATGTTTAGTGACGTTGATATATGAATTAAACTAATCAGAGTGTCAACTGTGTTGCACTTGAAACTGCAACTTGAAATTGCATAAGTGGATAAGGAGCTGGCCTGGCAATATGTAGACCTGGGTTCAAATCCCACTTATGCTACCTGTCTATGTCCTTGGACAAGACACTTAATCTGCTAGATGGGAAAAGCACTATAGAAATGCAGTCCTTCTTCTTACTTTTCTATTTAGATGGCGGAGTAAAATGTTTTCTGGCAAGGAAATGCATCTGCACACAATGTCTCAAAGCATGCAAGCAGGATATCTACAAGGAACCAACGGAAGAAGGGCCTATTGTCAATATACATACACACAATGAAATTTGTCCTCTGCATTTCATCCATTTCACTACAAGCGGTGGGCAGCCACACTCCGGCACCCGCTGGACCAACTCCAGAACATGCTGCCTCGGTCAAGGGAAGAGAAAGGAGCATGACCCTATTGTGCATGCTTTGATGGTGGGAGGAAACCCACACAGACATGGGGAGAACATGCAAAGTCCACACAGACAGGAATTAGGCATGGGTGGAATCAAACCCCAGACCTTCTTGCTGTGAGGCAAGCGTGCTAACCACTGAGCCACCGTGTTGCCCTGAGGCTGGAGCAATGGAGTGCTATGTTCCTGCAACAATTCTTCTTCCTCCATCTCCATCCACCTGATCTCCTCCATGAATGGACACAGACCCCCCCAAGGCTGCACCTGGACCACACTGTAGCCAAACCCACCAGCAAACCCGGGGAGGAAGAAAACCAACGTGCAAAAGAAGTTATAAACCATAGTCATTAAAGCAGTTTTTTCCATTAGTTTTAACTTTTATTTCATTCTAGTTTGATGGACTAATGTTCATCCCTGTGGTACAAGTGGAGTGTACACATGTTGTGACCGCATAAGGAGCAGCTGACTATTAAACTATATGAATGACAGAAAAACGCTGCACTCGACTTTAGACCAAGTTTAAGTTTTTGGTATTCTGTGCCTCACAATAGCAATGTACCAGCACTGCACCTGTCCACACCTCATTTTAAGACCAACACACCCATGGGCACACAGATGAGTGCAAGTACATTTGGTAGTTACATAACATGAGCATTGAGTATGGAAACACAACTGCATCTGTTGGAAACTAGCAATAACATTTGCTCTGCACTGCTTTTCACCGCGAGTTCCTGCGGTGGAAATGGGCTTATACAATTTTAGAGGGTCCACCCGGCCTTTTTCAGGCACGAGATAAGTCCCTTCTATGAGGTAGGTACTTCTTAGCAGCCCTGAAAAACTGTTGGGTGGGGCTTGACGCTGATTGGTCATTGGCGCCAAGCCAGCCTAGCCAAACAAGCGCAGCAGAAGAACCAAATCAAAATATTGATAGTAGAGGCGGCAGATGGACTGACAAGGAGGTACAGGCGTTGTTGGCTTTCTTCTCGACAGACAAGATCCAGTGAGGATTCGAGTCCTCAAGAAGGAATGAGAAAATCTATATTGCGGGCCTAAACTTTTGCTGAATTATTATGTCACTGCATTCGTAGCTGCATGAGCCTGGTAGGTCTTCACCGCAATGGATACGCAACAGTTGGGAAGGCCGATATACCGGAGCCGTTCCTGTAAACGTTTGCAACATCTGGGAAGTAGGTCGAGTTCCAGCGGTGGAAACAGACCATAAGATAGGACCCTAAGGAAAAATTTTGTGCCTCATTTTTTGGGTCATATTCTGGCAAACATGCATCTGTCAGATTTTGGTCCTGGGTCCAGCCCTGGGCACAATACCATTTTTTTCATGTCCGATACGATACCGATACTGGAACCTTCATTATCTGCCGATACTGATTCCAATCCAATACCTTTTCCCCTGTCTTACAACAACTAATCTGTGAATGAATACTTTCGTCTGGATGTACGTTGCTAACCTAGCAATCTAACAAAACTTGAACTGTGGAACAAATTTTGTACTCCCCTATAAGGAAACCATACATAGCCCACAACATGACTCAGATGTGCAATGGAAAACTTGGATCAGATCGGACTTTGTTTTTTTAAATTTCCAATATTTGATCCAGTAATGGCAGCATGGTGGCTTAGTGGTTAGCACTGTTGCCTCACAGCGACAAGGTCCCAGGTTAGCTTCCGACCTGGTCCTTTCTGTGTGGAGTTTGCATGTTCTCCCCATGTTTGCATGGGTTCCCTCCGGATGCTCAGGCTTCCTCCCACTTCCAGACATGAAGGTTAAGTGAATTTGGGACTTTAAATTGACCATAGGTGTGAGTAAGAGTGTGAATGTGTTTGTCTGTCTATATGTGGCCCTGTGATGGACTGGCGGCCCGTCCAGGGTGTACCCCGCCTCGGGATAGGCTCCAGCCCCGCAGTGACCCTTAATTAGAATAAGTGGGTGCAGAAAATGAATGAATGATCCGGCAATTTTGGCCAACATCGGACTGCACCCCCAGTGCACATACGTTAAAAACTGCTTCGATTGACTTCAAAAATGTTGACTGCTCAGTCTTCATCTACGATCAGACAGATCTGGGTCTGAACCTGTATTATACAATTTTTTTAAAGTTTTTTTTTAATCTTAGGTCGAATACCTAATGTTGAAATTTAAAAAAAGAAGAGAGTTGACATGCCCTTACTAATCTCTAACAAGCTGCATGAAATGTTCCAGATGGAATGATTCATCTGCTTCTTGTGGGAAGAAACTGTTCCCATAGTTGTCACACTAATCGAGGTAACTATAGTGACTTTTCAAATGGGCCTCAAAGCGAGCATTGCCTTAAAGAAATGAGGATCTGAATCAGAGGTGCCCTTGTTGCTGCTTTTTTTAATATACCTGCCAATCACTGAAATACGCCATACCTGACGTCAACTGAGAACAGTGGAGGAAGAACAAGTGACAGTGGGAGATGAGGAAGGAATAGAGAAAGGATTTTAGCCATTGACAGTTTTAGGGGTTTACAGGAGTGGGGGCAAGGGGGGGTCAATATTGTGCCAAAAGGAAGAGTTTGTTCCTTTGTGAGATACAGGAGACAGTGTCAACACACGCTGGGCTCAATATAGCTCCTGTCACACAGCCAGGCATGTAGCTCCCCCTTATTTCCAGCCTGACTCTTACACCTTCGCCAACACCCTTTCTGATTTGCTAATGCCCCCCCGTTACAACCCCCAAATCTTGAGCAGGTTACATTCTTCCTTTCCCTGGCCTTGCTCCTGTCTGTGGCCCGTCTGTCAGTGTCACATCCCCGGAGCTAAATTAACTGATCTCCCTTCCTTTGCTCGCCTTTTCTCCCTGACTGCCTGTGCAGGCCTGACATGCTGCCAGACATCGGTTTAATATAACACATTCTCTGTGCCTTCCACCCGTCTCACATTACCCTCTCTTTCCAACTCCCACCACCCGGCTTTCATATGGGCACTGGCCGCTTGCTTTTTCCATACTTTACCCACCGCAAAAGGAGCTTTTTGTTCTCGAATAGCTCCCTCATTGCCATGGTAATCCGGTAGAAAGAGAGTGCGGTCTGCCTGTCTAGGGCGCTGCGGATGAAAATAGTAAGTCACGATGGATTTGTTTAAGTGGCCCTCAATCTGAAAGGTCATCAGTGCCAATTTGGAGCTGGCATAAAGAAGTGAGAAGTCGAACACGGAGTTTTTGCACAGATTCATGCGGATGGATGTGCCAAAGTCTCCAGTCAAACGATATGTCACGTTTATCTTCTTCTGTTTTCTAGGGGGCCCTCTTCCTGTCTTCTTCCTGTGAATCTCCCTCTTCCTCCATCATCACCCTCCCCTGTACCCCCTTCTTTCCCTCCTCCCTCGCACCACTTGCTGTGGTAATCCCATTACTCATCTACGAATACCAGCTGGGGACGAGAGAGGGAGAGCGTTTGTGAACAGAGGAGAACTGTGCTTCGGGTTGACGTTGGAACATTTTCGTTTTTCAAACAGGAAAACTGCCGTCAGGAAAGTGTAGATTACCACACAGACAGTTTGACTTTATATTATTTGGTCAATTTTTAAAGTGTTGAAAATTAGACCTCCCATAAAGGAAACAAAAAAACGAGAGTGATAGCGAGCTGTGTCGTCTGACAGTTGGACTGGCAAGCTTGAAAATAAACAAGTTCTTTGATGACAAAGAGCCCATTGAGTCTTATTCCCCCTCTCTCGCTCCCACTGCTTATTCTCCACAGCTCTGCTTTCTTTTCCTCTCTCACTCTCTTGCCTTTTCGTACGGGTGAGTGTGGAGAGGGTGAGGGTTGGGGGGAGGCATTAACCGCCACCCTGCACTTGTTGTCCCTTCAGCTGCCGGCTTTTTTCTTTCATCCGGTGTGCTCTCACCCTCCACGCCTTTTACAGCAACCCATCTTCCCCTGTCCTTTCATTGCCACATAAGAAGTTAAATCTTTTATTTTTTTCTCCACTCACTCAAGGTTCTCCACATGAAGAATTAAAGCTGAACAATAGTTTAACTTTGCAGAGATTTCAAACAGAGCTACCTGAAGCTGATTATGTAAGATCACTTCACAAAATCAAAACCAAGTTAAGTGTTGACTTTACGGCCATGCAAGCTAGAAATCATTAGACTCTTGCATTCATACATTGTCACTCAAATATACACGTTCTCATGCTCACATACATACATACTCACACATAAAGTATATTCTCACTCAAACACATGCAATATTCTCACTTCTCACATACACATATTCTCATTCCAACTCACACTCATATACATACTGTACATACTCACTGTCACACATATATTTTCACTCAAACATACAGTATTCTCACTCTCACATATATATGTTCTCACGTTAACATACATACCTTCTCACTGCTGCACATATATTCTCACTCAAGCACATGCAGTATTCTCACATACACATATTCTCACTCCAACCTCAAACTATATATATATATATATACACACATCACATTTCTTACTCAAACATAAATACAGCATTCTGAGTCTCACATACAAATATTCAAACTCAAACAAACATAGTATTTTCACTCTCACATACACATATTCTCACTCACACATACTTTTTTGCATATAAAAGAGAGAATATATGTATGTGTGGGTGACATATGTATGTGAGAGGGAGAATATTTGTATGTGAGAGTCTAACAGTGAATTGTGGCTTTGACGACCCATCATAGTTGCACTAAGAAAGAAGAATTGAATGAAAAAAAGAACAGGTAGCATAAGGAAGAGACAGTGTGCACTTTTATTCACATCACCAGTGCTATGAATCATCATGTGCCCTATGTACATATTACACCTCAGTTGGTTGTTTAACGCCCTGTCCAGGAATTATAATCTTACCTGGCTTCCAGTGGTTGATGAAATCGGTTTCTACATGTAAATGCATTGTGTGCATGTGTGTGTTTGTGTATATGTGAGTGTTGTGTGTCTGCAGTGCCTGTGGTGGCGCTGGTTAGTGGGCTACCACACCCATTGTCCACAGTAATTACACTGGCTCAAGCCATCTGTGTTGTAGAGGTGCAGACTACAAAAAAAGAGCATTTGACCTTGTGTATGTTAACTTATAAAGGCTGGCACAGATATAAAATTCAGTGGTGGTGTGCAGCGTTACATGGGATGACACATCACTTGGGTCTTGTTAGATGAAGCGGGAGAGAAGTTGGGGGTGGATGTGTGTCGGCAGGGATGATCTCACACACACATACCCAGCATTCACACACATACACTGCATCTCCTCTCTCCTTTTCATTCTCGCCGTCTTTCTCTGCAAAGCGTCTGTCTGTCACTCTGATTAGGAACGGAGAAGGTCACATAATGCAGGGAGGGGATGAAAAGGGCGCGATGGGAGATAGAGGGAATTACAGAACATGTGGAACCAATAGGACAAGGCTCCTCTGTGATACGCTTTGCTCAAGTGCACTTGGCAACATCCAGTCAGGCCAATTTAGGGGCCAAATACAGTAACTGTGACAGTTAACAAATAATGTTAAAAAGCAATGCTACAGTTACGTAAATATATATTTGGATTATGTCATAGTCTGTTACTTTATCTCAAAAAGGCTAGTGTTAAATAAACTCTGAGAGTTTATTTTAATGCTGCTTTCATGACAACTCTGAAGGAGTTATAGGCACATTTGGCTGTGACTGGAGAAACTGTGCATAGAGCAACTTTTGTATGTTGCACCACTGGTTACTTCATGGCATAGTGAACAGAGAAGGAGTTTCTTTGAAAAGAAGACATGAAACACCTTCTCTGATCGACTACACCATGAAGCTGTGATGTATGACATGTTATCATGTGTGACTGACTGGTGATGCAACAAACAAAAGTTGCACTCTGGACAGTTTCTCCAATCACAGCCACAGATGCCGATAACTCCTTCTGAGTTATCTGGGTGTCTTGGTGGCTTCCCTCACTAGTCTCCTTCTTTGAGAACTTTGAGCATTTCGAGAGCTGCTTCCTCCAGACAGATTTACCATACTGTTTGTATTTCTTAATGATTGATATAAATGAAGTCTAAGACATATTCAGTGACTTGGAAATGTTCATTATTCATCCCCTGACTTCTTCAAAGAAAACTGGCTGCAAAAGTGATAATCAGCATTCCTAAAATTCATACTGCTGCAAATGATCGGAACATACTACAAAACATGCCCAAACTTACAGCTTTCACATTACTTAGACATGTTCAAACGAAAATTGCAACAAGTCATAGTTTACTATTGTACCTGCTATCCAGCTCTCTTTTCTATTCTATTCCTATGTCATATTGTATGGGGTTGTACTGTGTGTGTTATTTTATGTGGACTTTTTGTATTCTTTTGCTGACGTTTCTTGGCCAGGTCATCATTTGAAAACTTTACCTGGTTAAATAAAGGTCAAATAAAAGATGAATAAAAGTAAAGATGATTTGTATTCAAAATAATCCTTATATGTAATTTGTCCAATTACATGCGGCCTCTGAAAATGGGGGGAGTGTGCATTTAATTCCTAAATGGTTCATGCAATATTTGTTGTTAAACCCCGTTTAAATTAAAACTGAAAGTCTGCATGATAATCACATCTTAATTGTTTCATTTCAACTCCATTGCTGTGGTTTACAGAGGCAAGCTTACAAAAATTGTGTCACTGTACAAATGGACCTGACTCTATTTGATATTCTAGATTTGTTTTGATACCGCAAACCCATTGATTGCTAAATATTGGTGCTTCTGTTAGACAATCTGTAATTCCACTTTGTCATTAGCTCATGTTTCTCTGACACATTATTTGCGAAAAAGTCTGTTTTTATCTTTGTATATATAAACCTTTCAAGGTTTCTGCAGCCACAGTGTTCTCAGCAATTACACACTCCAGGCAACTCAAAATTTGCATACATGCTGTTTACATGACCCCATTTAAGGTGCATATACCCAGATTGCAAAAGGTCAGATGCTTCAAGCCCCACATAATTTCACCATTTTGACCTTCTTTTAGCTACAGCTCCTTCATAATTGTTGACACACAGAACAAATGATACCCATCTGACCATTCACCAAAGTTATAGCATTTAATTCCCTGTACTTTTCTCACAATCAGCCTTTTTCTGGCAGGTTTGAACCCAAATTGTGGAGAATGCATGGCATCCATTTTGGAAAAATCCCCGTTTGTTACAGTGAAAGCCAGGCTCTGAGGTCACGTGATTTTGTTTATATTTGGCTGTCAAAGGGAATTCACCAGAAACTATGTGGATTTGACAGAGGACAATACAACAGATACTATTTACACTGTTGGTCCTCAAAAGAAGAGAATGGAGAAATAACAGGAAATCATTAGGGGGAGGGGGAGGGAAAGAGTCAATTCTCTATTGAGACAGGACATTCACAGCCTTAAGCCCTTGATGATACAAGGTGAGTTTTTTTATGATTTCTCTATCCTGAATAGAAATTTCCTATTGCACAGTGCTTTGCTTTGGATTTTTTTTTTTTCTTTTCAGAAAAAATATAATGTCTGACAATGCCATGACTGATGGCATGGTACTTTCACTGCTAATAAAACAGTTGCTCAGTTTTTGACCATTTTAAAATTACACTGTATTTTCCCCTTTAATTTTCTGTTGGCATTTTAGGGCATTTACTGTCATGCAGTGACAGGTCAACGTGCTAGTTTCACAGTTATTTAAAGGCCTATAAGTTGGCGACTTCATACATTTCACTTTATTAAAAGAGATGACCCTTATTACCTGTTGTTACATGTGGCTGGTTACATAAACTAAGACCAGAATAATTTAAAATTAAATTAAAGATCACTATTTAGTTCACATATCAGTTTTTTTGTTCCACCTAAGAGGTTATGAGTGTGTTTTGTCTCATGTCTGAAAAGTGCTTAATTTTGATTTACAAGTGTGCATCTCTTTCACAGAAAAATTTCTTACAACTTTGTTTAAATGTGACAGCTGGTTCTTGACAATAAATAGCAAGGAATTACCTTTAACATTTGAGAGACCTCCATCAATCCTAATCATAAAACTCGCTTTCTTGTCTACAATATAAGGAGACCAATTGTCTAATTTCAGCATTCGACCAATTGTGAACCATTTTAGAAATTGTATACAACTTGAATATCTCAGAAAGATGCATCCATTCTCATATCAGGACTTAAAACATCATTTTAGTCTTGCATAATTTGTTCACATGAAAGATGTCTTACATAACCATCTTATTCATTATTATAAAGATGAAGGTCATGGGAGCCTTTCCCAGCATGCACTGGGAGAGATGTGGGATGCGTCCTGGAGAGTCTATCACACACATACAGAGAGAATCACACTAACACCAATAGACAATTTTCATAGTCACTGTTTAACCTAAGCTGCCTGTCTGTGAACAGAAAGGCCAAGATCAAACCCTACTCACAGGAGGGTGCAGCGCTGATGAACCACTGCAGCCTCGTGCCAGAAATTTGGCTGAAACGTCTTCCATAGGTGCATTGTGGTAAATCTGTTTGCCTTTAGGGGCAATATCACTGACTTGACTTGAGCCCTGTGCAGTTGTATAATGTTGTATAATGGCAGCTGTTCTGGGTAAGCTGCCATTATACAACATTTTTGATTGATTAAGATACTTCAAATCACTCCAGGTCAGGTCCCTCACCAGAGACCAACTTGCCTTCGGAACACCTGCAATGGGCCAATGGCCCTGACAACACAGGTCTGAGGTTCACGGGTACACACAAACCCCTCCATCACATAAAGGAAGCTGTTGTCATCCTGTTAGCAGAATTACTTGAAAAGACAAAATCTTTTATGAAACTTGTTTATTGTAAAATATTGGTTGTAATATGAGGACAAAGTAAACCATGTTAAATTAATAATAATAATAATAACAATAATTAATTCTTTATTTCAAACATGTAAAAAACAATTATATAGAAAATTTAACAAAAAGACATAACACATAATAATAGAAAAGTTAACAATTAATAATAATAATTAATTCTTTATTTCAAACATGTAAAAAAAAAAACAATTATATATGAGAAAATGTAACAAAGACATAAAACATAATAATAGAAAAGTTAACAATTAATAATAATAATAACTTTATTTATATAGCGCTATCCACAAATCAAAGCACTGAACAAGATAAACACTAAGAATAAAACTACAACAATGCACATACAAAA
>OMMV01177779.1:0-16767 GCA_900302635.1 Chatrabus melanurus | reverse complement strand
ACTAGCTATCTCGCTCTCTCTCATGCGTGCACACACAAAATATGTATCCATACAATAAATTAGAAAGCACTCAGAGAGCGCAAACCTCCGCCAAGGCAGTTCAGTCCCCCATAATGTGGAGATGTTCTTTTCCAGCAGACGGACTTCTGAGAACCCAATGATAATGCCAGCATAAACCATTTTGGTAGAGATTAATATCCAACTGAGCAGTATTCTAGATCACTGAATGTGGATTATTGGCCCTATCTCGCAATGTTGAAGAATCCTTTCGGATAATCCCAGATTTACATGATAATCCGGATCACCACCAAAATCTAATCGATTGGTCCTTGGGCCATTTCCCACTTATCCTGAAAATTTCATCAAAATTGGTCCATAACTTTTTGAGTTATGTTGTGGACAAACAGACCGACAAACAGACAAACAAACAGACAAACGCCGGCAAAAACATAACCTCCTTGGCGGAGGTAACAATATGACACAATTACTATGCAGCCATGTTCAAAGACGTTGCATCTCACTAACGTGCACATTTGGCCTGTGATGTGTGGTTGCAAAGTGAAGCGATGTTCCATGATGGAAAAAAACACCACACTCTCACCCCCTTCTCCCCCATCTCAAACAAACACAGCTGTTATACATGTACGCCAATAATATGTCATAGTAAACATAACAATAGAGAGCATCCTAATTGGATGCATGTTGGTATGGTTTGGCAACATAACAGCATATGGCCACCAGCTTCTGATGAGGGCAATGAAAACTAAATTAAAATTGTAGGATTACCATTCCCAAAGTTACAAGATATCTACACCACCTACTGCAGGAAGAAACAACTTTGGGTTATGAAGGACACGTCACCCAGCACATAGCCTTTTCTCTTATCTACCTTCAAGGAAGCGCTTATTGTGCATCAAAGCTCGGACGTCCCGCCTCAGAGACAGTTTTTACCCTCAGGCGGTTAGACTACTGAACAGTGGCACTTAAATGAATGCAGTTGCTGTGGATTGTTTTGTGGATGTTTAACAAATGTGTTATTTTATTTCATGTTGCTACAGTTTTTAGGTTGTCTTATCAATTTTTTTATATTCTTAGGTCTGATGGATTGATATTATTTATTGTATTATTTATTATATATTTTGTGGGCTGAGAGAGCCAAGGCAAAATGCATTTCATTGCATTTTAGTGTACGTTGTACTTTTAAATGCATATGATAATAAATTGAAACTTGAACCAAACTGAACCATTAAAAGAAATAAAAGTAAACATGGAAAAATCCATGTCACCTTACTGCATCTCTGCTTCACCTCAGGGAGCTTTGGTGGCCGCTGTCCGTCGAGGCGCTTTGACAGGTTGGCGCTAATCTGTTAACTCGTCAGAAATCCTTTCACTCGTGTCTGCATTCTCAACACCACAGCACTGTGTGGCTGGCACACTCCAATTATTTTTTTTTTTTAATAAATTTTTTAATTTAAAGGGAGTGACAGGTGGAACTCTGATTGGTTGATTATGGTGTTCGGACTACAACACACCCATGATTAATGAACAAGGTAAATCCAGCCCCTTTGCTGCCAGCACCCGCCTCCGCACCCACTTTATGCACCCTGTCGATAGCAAATAGAACTTGGACATGCTCCCAAATCATTTACGCCACTCGTTCTGCACTCGTCGTCAAGATAGGGCCCTAAGGCTTAAATAGAGCAGTGTAGGGGGAACAAAAAACCAAGCCCAGCCTGAAGTGTCCAGTCTGTGCCTTGTTCAAGCTGTGCCTTGATGAGATAGCAGATCTCTTTATTTCACAGATGGAGGGAAGAGATGGTGACAAAGTAAAGGAGGGGTAGGGAGGACATGACAGATAAAGAAATGACTGGTGTACAGGCTGGAAGATGACTTAATGGAGAAACGTGAATAAATGACTCCATCTCCAGGCTGATGTAACCACTGTTTGATCGGCATTATTCCGGCAGGCGACTGCATTCGTCCCTCCATTAAAGTGCTAATCCTGCATCTTACGCTTAATATGTTACGACAGCTCTGAATTTTTCTACCGAGCGCCTTCTCTTTCCTCTCACGCCTCCCATGGATGTCACTGGTTTGCTTTTTTTCCCCAAACTTCAGCATGGCTTTAATTTGGATTCACAAAACATTAATATGCATTTTCAATGTTAACGTGTTTTTAAGCACATTGTAGAGGAAGAGAGCAGCGAAGGCGGAGATGTCGTGAGAGAGTCAGAGGAGGAGGAGGAGGAAGCAGACAGTGTTTGATAAGCAGAAACACAAATGCAGACACAGAGGAGTGAGTAAGCGTGAGCGTTAAGCAGAGTGCATGACTGTAAGCTCCGTTATATCCGAGCATTGTGGCAAAACTCCAGCAGCGTCTATTTGGTCCTCATCTTACAGCATCTACAACTGTGCACGCTGGGCAGCAAAATCATACGCTGAGATTTATACTCGTCAACCCTCATATCGATCATAACCCCAAGTAAGAACGATCTGTACGGCGCTCATATTCAGAACACCAGGTAATAGTACCCGTGGGTATGAAGACAGTAAGGGCTACGGCAATCTGACATTTGACCACAATGACATTGACCTTCACACAAATGATTGACCTCTGGCTGATCTTGGAATCCACCTGTGTGCCACCTTTGGTCCAAATAGGGTTAAAAATCAAATTCCTTGACCTTGAACTCTGCCAAAATGAATTCTTCAAGGGCAATTTCAGGGTCAACCTTCACTGACATACCAAGTTTTGCAGAAATCAGCAAAAAGACCTGGAAGGAGTAGGGGAACAAACAGAGAGGTATGAGCTTGACCCCAATGATTGACTTTTGGCAAATTTGACCTTCTTGGGCAATTCTGGAACCAACCTTCACATGTGTGCCGAGTTTGGTGCAAATGCGAGTGAAAACCTTAAATTTTGACATGTGACCCCAGTGACCTTGACCCCAATCTGGTTTATTTCATGTTATACCAAAACACGCCCTTGATTAATTGATTAAATGCAACAAATGCAACGACTTTGTGTCCTGCACCTTACTTTCTCAGATTATGTGACTTTTAGACAGCAGTCATGATGTGCACCTTTGCGATAGATTGTCACGATAGGGCCCCGAGTTTCGATTTGCTCCAACTGACCATTTCTCCTGAAAATGAAAATTTCAGCAACAGTTCTGCAATTTAATACACACTGATCAGTCATAACATTGTGGGCACTGACAGGTGAAGTGAGTAGCATTGATTATCTCGTTACAATGGCACCTGTCAGTGGGTGGGATATATTAGGCAGCAAATGAACATTTTGTTCTCGAAGTTGATGTGTTGGAGGCAGGAAAAATTGGGACACATAAAGATTTGAGTGAGTTTGACAAGGGCCAAATTGTGATGGGTAGACGACTGGGCCAGAGCATCTCCAAAACTCCACCTCTTGTGGGATGTGCCTGGTATGTAGTGGTCAGTACATACCAAACGTGGTCCAAGGAAGGAAAACCGGTGAACCAGCAACAGGGTCATGGGCAGCCAAGGCTCACTGATGTGCATAGGGAGTGCAGGCTGGCCCGTATGGTCCGATCCAACAGAAAGACCTTCTGCTAATGTCTTTTGCCAGATACCACAGCACTCCTTCAGAGGTCTAGTGGAGTCTATGCCAAAACAGCCTGTCCTCGATGGGACAGGGCTGTTTCGGTGGCAAAAGAGGGACCTACACAATATTAGTTAGGTAGTCACAATGTTATGGCTGATCAGTGTATTTTCACATGTATAACAGATAAACTTAGCTGAATGTAAAGAATCATAGTTGAATATCTTTCAACTTATGGTGATGTAATACAAAAGAGAAATGGTTTTGTATGTGGGGAATAATTTGGCACCTGCACAACAACCTAGGCCAAAAAAATCTGGTTGCAGGGCAGCTTGGGGTGTAGTTGCTTTTCTATTTTTATGGTTCTATTGCATTGATGCGTCATTGTAAAACCACATGCAGATTTGGAAGTAATTCAGGCAGCAAGAGCGCAATTTGTTCACTGTTGTAAAAACCATCATGGATATGAGTAATGATGAAAATAAAAACAAAAGTGTCTGGAACAGCAATATGGCTTTTTTTGGAGGGGAATTTGCCTTCATATTAGTATTTTACTACAAGGAAAATGTTTGAGTCCACAAAAAGAAAAGAAAAGACAACATTTAAACATGCTATGAATTAGTTTTCTGCCACTAGATGTCAGACTACATTTTAGAACATAAATAAAACTGCTCTCCTCGGCCACTCCTCCTCAAACCTCCCTCCTCACCCCCTTCCCTCTTCCGCATCCAGCAGAAGGAACAATAGATGGAGCCTTTTAACAGGTCTTATGGCGCCCTACGTGGAAAAGATCAGACATATGTGGATTCTAGTCTGACCACAGTCTTGGTCACAGCCATTAAATGTTCACATCCTTTAAGTGCGATGTCTCTTTTTAGACATGGGGAGGGGCAACAGTTTCACTGGGCAGAATTTACAGCCAGACCGAGGAATGTAAAGAGGGGACAGAGAAACTCAGATAACAACACACACAGAGGGAGCGTTGTTTCAGATCATCCATATGCCACTAACTCATCACATATATAAAATAGTTGTGGGATGCTGCATTAATGTGTAAAATGTCATTCAAGACATTGAAACAGTATGAGCTGAGCCGTACTCTGACTCAATGCTGTTGCTATTGTAATATTTTAGTCTTGGAACACCTACAAAATCCTATCATATAAACTCATTCAGGCTCAAATCTGATTTTCATTCAGTTACTCCTTTATGCCCTAAATTTATTTCTCCCCAATATGTAGGTACTCCATATAATACTATCAGCCATTGGTTTGTGGAAGATAAAATTACTTTTGGATTCTGTTTTTGAATTATTTTCACCCCAAATGGGCATTATTACTTATGACAATAGCTTGGTAGTTACTGGTTTTGTATATGCACAATGACATCAGAGCAGTAACCGTTCAAAATTATAGTGCTGCTGCTGGGGAAATCGCCCAGGCTGTGCTTCAGCACAGGCATAAACAGATATACACCATAAGCCTTTCTTAGACATTTAGCCTCTCTCTAATATTGATTTCTGTCTTTTTCTGTTTTTCCCTTTTAATCTGCTGTTATTCTGGGAAATATACATACGTACCTCCTCCCACTGATGTATGTATCTGATGAGTCGGGACAGTCTTAACAGACGCAGGAGGCTGAGGATCTTGGTGAAGCGGACGATACGAAGGGCACGGGCTGTTTTATATACCTCCGAGTCAAAACCTTTCTCTACTATTAAAAATATATAATCCACTGGAATGGAGGAGAGGAAGTCCACAACAAACCAGCTCTTCAGGTAATTCATCTTGATGACCTTTGGGTCGAGGATGATCTCGGAGCTCTCCTCGTTGACGATTCCCGTCCTGAAGTTCATGACCAAGTCCACCAGGAAGATGGTGTCCGAGGCCACATTGAAGACCAGCCAGGTAGTGGTAGTCTGCTCTGAGAAGAAGGTTATTCCCACAGGAATGATGATTAGATTCCCCATCATCATGATGAGCATTATCAAGTCCCAGTAGAACCTGCAGAGCAACACACACCAATCAGGGTAAAGCCATTACACAACAAAATCAGCAATTATTGTCATTAGAGTCCAATTTATTTCTTGCAGTTCAGTGTGGAGTGCATTGTGTTACATGTTACTTGTATCTGAAAATTTTTCAGAACTGTAACATGTGGATGTGCAGTGGTTTACATTGTTCCGTGTGTCGGTAACAGCATAGGGCTTGGACAGCAAAAATGTAGGTGAGTGGGTGAATTAGTCCATTCCAGCCAGCTTGTGCAGACAATAACTCAAAAGCAATTCATGCTATCAGACAAAAAGATACAATAAGTTTCAATCTTCCTGTATGCAATTTGTTCTCAGTCTGTATAGAATGATCAAAGCAGAGGGCCGCCCCACTGAATCTGGTCGACTCGAGGTCTCTTTCTGTTAAAAGGGAGTTTTGCCTTGGCATTGTCATCAATGTGCTTGCTCATGTGAGGAAAGTTTTGACTTTATAGTGTGGTACAGTATATAATCAGGTATGATTTTTGTGCTAAAATTTTTTTATTTTTTTTATTTATTTTTTTTTGCTGTTTGGGGTTCATTACGGTCTAGACTGTCAGAAAATGATTGGGTTCAAATTTTTAGACCCTTCCCTCCCTTCCTGGGGGGGGGATTTCCATTTTGGCCCCCTCAGAACTAACTATGCACCTATTTCTGCCATTTGTCAACCAATTTTGAATTTTCATAATGTTAGAGTCATTTTGTTAGATTATAGGCATACTAATATGATTGATTGTACTTTTGGAGCAAATTTTTAGAGTCTTCCCCCCTTTCTGGGGGGTCACCTACATTTTGCCCTCTCAAAAATAAGCATACCCCTATTTTTGCCATATGTTAACCAAATGTCATAATGTTAGAGTCGTGTTGTAGGTTTTTAAAGATACTGAGTTGATTAATTATACTTTCAGAGCAAATTTTCAGACCTACAAAACAACTCTAACATTATGAAAATTGGTTAACAAATGGCGAAAATAGGGGCATAGTTAGTTTTGAGGGGGCAAAATGGAAGTGACCCCCCCCCCACCCAAAAAGGGGGGAAGGGTCTAAAAATCTGCTCCAAAAGTATAATAAATCATCTTAGTATACTTATAAACCTACAAAATGACTCTAATATTATGAAAATGGTTTGATAAATGGCAGAAATTGGTGCATAATTTTGAAGGGTGCAAAATGGAAATGACACCCAGGGAGGGGGGGGGGTCTGAAAATTTGAACCCCATCATTTTCTGACTGTGTGGTCCCTATTTAAGCCAAAACAGCAACAAACAAAAAAAATCAATTTCAGCACAAAAATCGTGCGGAAGCTGTTTTCTTGGCCATACCATACCAAACTATTAGTCTTTGAGCTAACTCCTGTTAGCTCCTGTGTTTCTATAGGCTGTAAAGGAATACTGTGTGAAAAACTGACTGCCACAAACACTCAGAAAGTACAAAGGCTCGACAGCAGACCTTTGCATTGAATTAGTCAGAGACCACAAGATTTTTTCCCTGAAAATGACCAGAAATGTCTGATTTGGTCTTTGACCCCCAAATTGTACAAAATGACTGTCTGGCAGACTGGACCAGTAATGGATCTGTTTGAATAAATTAAGTGGAGGGCTTGGCCTTTTAAAAACCCCTTAATAGGGGAGCTAGGAACACCCCCCCCCCCTCCACGCACCAGAGGTCATTCACTCTCAAGTCATGAAACTGCAAGTCTCAAGTCAAGTCCTAAATCAGCTTGACTGTAACGTGTTGACAGCTGACTTGCGACTTGACTTGAGACTTGCAGTTTCAGAACTTGAGAGTGACTTGACAGTGAGTTACTCCCACGTCTGCCCACAACTAAACCAAACCAACTTTTTTATAGGTTCCTTTAATGATCCCAAAACACAATCACAAAGATCCCAAAAATAAAAACTGGCCTCACGCCATTACCTCACGCATTAAAACAACATATAAAATACTTAATTTTCACAAATATTTTATGAGAGGAACTTTTTAGCACATTTGTACCTAAATAGTTCAAAATGTTGTCCAAAATGGCCACCAAATGATTGTTTTCCATTAAATTGCGCCTAAAATACATCATAGCACCAAACAAAAGAATTAATAACAGAACATCATGTTTTAGTGGCCATTTTGGACGCCATCTTGAATATCTGGCTTGAGGTTAGTTTTTTATTTTTGGGAACATCTTGATTGTAATTTGGGGTTGCCTAAGAAACCTAAAAATTTGGTTTGGTTTAGTTCTGGGGTGGGGGGTTGCAAACGGGGTAGTCCTAGCTTCCTTTCTACCTGGAGCTGGTAAGTATTTCATCTTTACCAAGGTGGTTCGTAGTTGCCAGCCACAGCACGCCATAAGGCAGTGACCTGCGACTTGTGAGGTGGACTTTGACTCAATCTTGATTGACACGAACAGTATGCACTTTGTGTTGTCTGATCCTCTTTCTCTTGTCGTTGCAGCAACATGCACAGCAGTAGTGACAATAAATACCATAGTTTGTGCTTTTTAAACAAAACACAACACCCAGAAACTGAGAAGGGCTTTGCCCGCTGCGCATTACACCGCAGCAACTGCCACTTTCTTTCAGGAATAGGGTTCCCTCCTGCAAATCTGGCAAACGCAACTCTCATCCTAAATGATCATCATTTGAAAAACAGGCACTTTCTGCTCTTATCAACATTTTAGTCCACTGATGCATCTGAAGCCGACATGAAAGGATAATGTGCGTTCAGTGTGTGCATGCGTCACGCGCCTGATATATTTAATAAATGTTTAAATAATTCTGTGAAGATATCTGCTGTGATTCATCTTTTGGCTGACTTTGTAACACAATATACTGAATAGAATTATTCATATCTGAGGGGAACAAAGATAAATTGCTTTAGAAGGATTGGATGCTCTGTGGCTGTAAAGACAAGAAGAATCACGACGGAAAAAATATATGGAAGGAAATCTCAATTGCAATGCAGTCATTTAGAATACCATGCAAAAAATACTACTGTGATCAAACCTGAAATGAAAGCATCTTTGGGTTATTCTTTAAACACGTCAGGACAGTCGTAATTGAAAAACTGAAATAAATCGATCTTGTAGCTATTATTTTTAAAATAACTTAATAGTGAAATAAAGAACACATTCTCACCGACTTAAATGTTTGATAAAATGGAATATACAGTACTGTGCAAATGTTTAAGCCACTTTTTTTTTTATTTATTAAAACAGATAAACAAATGTCCCCAGGCATAATCATCAACAGAAAATCGTATGAAATCCTCACCTCCCTAAAAAAATGCAACATAAATAAAATATGAGCGTATTGCATTTTCTGTTTCATTAAAGTAACCAATCAATTGCTAATTTACAAACCTCATTTTAAATAGAAGCAAAAAAACAAAAAAGTATTTCCTTGTGGCTGTACTGCCGAGTATTTGACAACACAAAGATAGTTGCTGATGATCAATCATTAATAAAATTATTTTAAGAAACCTTATTCAACACAGCCTGATTTTCTTATAAATTTGAAGAGATGCCATCAAACAAATTGTCATTTTAACACCTAAAAGAAATTATTAATTATTTTTAAAGGTGAGATGTAGTCAGACATTTTACATATTTATTCATAAATATGAAATATTTAACAGCTTCTCTTTATTTAAAAAAAATTAGACACATTTAATATGCCTAAAACTTTTGCACAGTGCTGTATGCAGTAGGGAAAAGTGCAGTTTGAAAGGTTCTAACCAAGCTCTATATAAACTTATATATAGAACGATACCCCCGCCCTGCATGTTTTCTCCTGCTCCAGTTGGTTTGGATATGTGACACTGATATTACAATCTCATCTCGGAGATCTGATTTTAAAAAGTGGAGACCGATGTAGCAGAACTATGCTACACCGGGAAGAAAATCACAAACTCGCCGAAAATGAAATCACAGACAGTACAGCTTAAATAGCTGAATGCCAAAAATATAGTTTTGCTCTAAGTTAAAACTAGTGCGTGTCTCCTTTTCCCTTTGACAAATCGTGTGAGTCGTCTCTCTAACGACGCTTCACGCAGCCACGGCTTCATTGGTGCATTAGACTTCTGCACCAATGAATGCACACAACTCTCCATGTCTGCCTACAAATCTTAAACTGCAACCAGCTCAACTTCCAAACACGCATCCGATGCAGCTCCAGCTTCAGCAGCCTGTATCTCCATCTCTTAAGCTGCACCTGTTTCACTCACACTTATCCTCATCCATCATCAGCTCACTTATGGAGTTTCCTGTTGTTCTGGCTCGAGTTGCAGGTCGAGCGCTGTGTGTCGTCTGCGCAGCAGGTAGAACTGTACGCAGCATGTTCCCCAGGCTCACTCGTACTCTTCCCACTCTAACGCCTCAGGATTAATCACTGTACCGTGTAACTGTCACACACCGAGTAACACTTAACAACTTACACAACAATCTTCACTAGAATTGTTTTTGCTGTATATCACATTTTTCCCTTCTGCACTGAAGTGTTTGTTATAATTATGTATTTTATTTAATCAGTCCCCCAACAACAAACTAAAACTGCTTCAAAGTAATGAAATATACAATGAATTACTAAAAATATAGGTTTGGATGACAGCAGACTAATTGCATGACTCCTGCTATAGGTCTGGACCACTTGTACATTTTGTTGTAGCTGACTGAAAAACCCTCACAATAAGAGAAAATTGGAAAATATGGAAAATTTTATTAAATTTGGGTGGTCTCCCATTGCCGATTTTTGATACCCGTTTATTGCAAAAAACAATCAGATATCCAATCAGGGCCTGAAATTGGGTGGTAAAAATAGTGTAGAACATTGCGAGCAATTCGGAAAGTTTTAAACATGTTTTAAAAAATTGTGACTTGGAATAAATCGTGATCCACATAATGTGAATAAATGGATTTAATTGGTGCAGATAGTGGGTAATCTTTTGTAAAAGTAGGTGAAAGTGGACAAGCGGATATAATATGCAGTAATCGGAACCTACCGTTCTCTGAGCAGAAGCCTCCTTATGATGCTCCTCCGCAACATTAAACCCATGAAAAGCATGTCGCGCACTTCAACAGAAGACAGTTCTGAGACATTTTAGCTTTTTGGAAAAGTGTGGGAAAAAATGCAGAAGTAGCATTTTGTGCATGTGCTGGCACGTGCAAAAATATTTGTGTACACTCGTATAGAAGCGGATACAAAATAGTAGGTAATATAAATTTTGCCTACTATATTAACAAATCTGGCCCAATTTCTTCAATTTTCAAGTCGGGATGGAAATTGGAGCCAAAAATCGGCAATGGGAGACCACCCTTACTTGTACAAGCCACTCATTCTTATGACTAAGGTTGAAAAAAGGGAATTTACCGTTTACCTACTTAATAAGGCACAGTCGTGCGCCACAAATCCCGCACCAGTAATTTGTACCTTGACATTTGATTACCTCTTCCTGGGAAAATCACGTCTGGCCCAAATGAAGGATCATTCTCTATACTTATATTGTATACCCAGGTTATGCTGTAGGGGTTGTGACACAAATATGAGTTTTGGACAAACGTTTCAATGTTTTGCTATTTTCAGTGAAACTTTTACCCATTTAGGACCACTTGCTCCCAAGTCTATTAGACTTTCCTTCATTAATAAACAGGTTAGTTCAGTGGGGATTTCAAAAGGAAAGGAACTGTGGGCAAATGGATACATTTTGATTCCCCTCAGAGGGCCCTGGGGGTGAGGCAAACCCTAGATATACAAAATCTTCCTCATATTTAAGTACAACAAATAATATATTACTTTAATATCCTTTGTAAGGGGTATGGAGCTCAGAAAGAGAACATTACTGTGCCCAATATAGAGTTAGGCAGTTCTGACACATTTCAAATAAGTTGGGGGCCCTTAAAGTCCCTTGGTGTAGTCTGATCATGGTCACGTTAGAGCTTATCCAAGACCAACTCATTTATGATATCCATTTCAAATTTGGTGAGATTCAATCAAATATTACTCAAGTTATCACAAGCACAAGAAAGTATGACTGACACACATGCATGCACACATGGATGCACAGAATGTAATTCTATACCCCCCTTCCACCAATATGGCTGGCAGAGGATAACATGAGTTTAATAAAAGAAAGAGCATCTTCAAACAATTCTGCACAGTCGGAATATGTAATAGTAAAAGTCAAAGTTATAAAACAGAGGTATAGATTGTCAAATGGACAACCATACCAGGCTTACATCTGTTTGACTTGTTGAAATATTGTAGTCCATCCTCAAGCCATTAAATGAACAACTGAACATAACAAATATATAGAGTTATAGAATATATATATATAAAATCTATAAAGTATATAGATACATAGATGCAAGCCATAATTTAAAAAAAAGATTGCAAGAAAAGACGTTGCTTCTAGTTTACAAAACAGCAAATTTCCTCTAAATAAATAATATTCACTATAAACATACAGTAAGAGTGCACACTAATAAGAACAACATGATATTTTAACTACAATTAGATTTTATAATGGCTAAAGTGTACTCGTATGTCTCGATCAAACAGACACCCTCTTTAAAACAGACTGTGGACGTAAGTCTTTTAGTCCATGACAAAAGACTCTCCAGGTGTATGAAGCCATGCATGAAAAAAGGTTCATAATGAATATTACTAACCTGCCATTAATCTTTAAGCAGCCACCATGTGTAAAGAATAAGTTGGATATTGAGTTTCACACGCTCCCACGAGGCAACTATAATGCCCACATGAATAGCGGTGTCACTCATGGGCTGCGGTTATGTAAGGCATTTTATGTATAAAAAACTGACAGTATTGGAAAGTAATCAAATTTAATGTAGCGATGGCTGCAAATGCTAAACAAGCAAAAAAATGCAAATCATCTTCTTCTGGCTGCTCCCATTAGGGGGCGCCACAGCAGATCGTGCGTCTCCATCTCACCCCGTCCACTGCATCTTCCTCTGTCACACCAACCACCTGCATGTCCTCCCTCATCACATCCATAAACCTCCTCTTTGGCCTCCCTCTTCTCCTCCTGACTGGTGGCTCCATCCTCAGCATCCTTCTCCCTACATACCCTATGTCTCTCCTGTGCACATGTTCAAACCGTTTAAATTTTGCTTCTCTCACTGCCAGTACCTGTGATATGGTCATTCCTAATCCTGTCCATCCTCGTGACTCCTAAGGAAAACTGTGTTTGTAGATTTGCTATTTTGTCAGCACTACTGTCTGCAAACCATGCAACACACAGTCAGGCCCATAAGTAGTTGGACAGTGGCATAATTTTTGTAATTTTGCCACTGTATACCACCCCAGTGGAGTTGAAATGAAACAATCAACATGTGCTTGTAGCGTAGACTGTTAGCTTTAATTCAAGGTGTTTAACAAAAATATTAGAAATTCTGGCCATTTGTGTATATAGTCCCTCCATTTTCAGAGCCCATAAGTAATTGGACAAACTAAATATAAAAACTGAATTATTGTTAACACAAATAATCACTGTTACAGGCCGTTTTCTTTACACAAGAGTTGGCAATTGTCAAAAACTGAGTGACCGTGCAAGAAGAAGACAAGTGAAGGAAGCCACCAAGACACCCAGACAACTCTGAAAGAGTTATAGGCTTCTATGACTGTGGTTGGCACAGAGAAGGGTTTTTCATACAACAAACACATCAAATCTAGGCTCGAGTCCCCCCACGTGCCTTCTGGCAAACTGTCGTGAAAATTTCACATCTTCCTTTTATAGCTACAGTGTGTAGGATTTAGGGGCTTTTATTAGCAGAAATAGAATACAGCATTCATAACCATCTGTTCATTAGTGTGTAATTACCTGCAACAATGCATTGATGTGTTTGCATAAGCTTAGAATGAGCCCTTCATGGCTATATGTGAGCAGGCCCCCTCATGGAGGCTGCATACCTGTCTACTGGTTGCTAGTGCAGGCTAACAAGTTTTAAAACTCTCATATTTTGTGAAATGGAGGATCATACTTATTGCTTATCACAAAATAAGGCAAGGGAGCATGAATCCCCGTCAACATAGAAGCAAAAACATGAAGGGAAACAAAATCTTGACCGGTGACGGCATAATACAATCTGCAACATCACCACTAGATGACACTAAATCCTACACACTGCAGCTTTAAGAAAATCCTTCTCTGTGCCATTTCACCATGAAGCTGTATACTCATCACTCTGCCAGACACTCTCTTCACCTCTAACACACTGTGAACATACTCTTCCTTCAGGATTACCCCAAACCCATGGTACAGCCATTTGAACCCACCTCTGATGGTCCTGGCCTTACTTCCCTTCCACTTGCTCTCTTGTACGCAGAGTTTGTCTGCCTTTCTCCTCTTCATCATATCAGCTAGCTCTCACCCTTTACCAGTCATACAGCCAACATTCAAAGTTCCTTCTTCTTCATCCAACATTAGCACAGTTTCCACCGGCACCGTTTTTCTGTGTGCAAATTGTTACCAAGATTTTTTTAAGTAAATTTCACCCGCATTTTTTTTTTTCAGTGTAACCCCGCCCTCGACCAATCAGGTATGGAAATTTCACACCGGATGCCCTTCCTGAGGTAACCCTCCTCATTTATCCAGGCTTGGGACTGGCACTTAGAGTGCGCTGACTGGTACACCCCCTGTGGCTGAGTTAAAAAATACAAATCATATTGTTAAGATGAACATGAGAAACAAAAGGGACCTGCAGAGTAAAAAGCATCCTTGCAGCTCTGTCGTTTTTGGCCACTGTATGTATCTTGAAAGCCTGGGGTGTAACTTCACAACCACTTTCTAATCAGGAGGCGAGCTCACTGCCGTGGATGAATTCCTTCTTTCTGCCGGAGAGAGGACAAGGAGTTCCTCTGAAAAACTGCCCTTTGGAAAATGTCATGATGAAGGAACATTTTAGCAGGCTGAGTTAGTCAAACATTTTCTAACCCTGCAGAAAGCAGAGTGCAGTGCAGATCCCCACTGATGACACAATCTGCCTCCGACTTCAAATGTGCTGCAGGACAGACACGCATCGAGGTTCATCGTTCTCCGTAACAGATCTTTTCCCACATCTCTGATCGTCTCTCACACATGTTCCCTCCTCTCACAGAATGATTCAAAGCAATTTACTCATACGATTTAGGTGAATGAATACATTAAACTAGTCCAGCACTCACTGGAGTGCGTATACGTCCACCAGTAACCAACAATCTGTGTAACAGATCTTCATCTCTATCTGAGTTCAGTCCAAAATATGTTTATGACCATTTAGTCACGTGACATACTGTGCTGTACAAACGTTTTAGACACATTCAACTGGATAAAATCTTTTTTTTTAAAGTCATTCAAATCAGGTAAATATTGATATTTATAAATCCATATAAATCAAAATCAAAATATGTGCGATAGTTGTATTATTGATGAAAAATATCCCCAAAAAGCCTTATGTTGCAGCATTAATAGTGATACAGGTTCTTCCTCTTAGAACAAACAATACTCCTAAAAATTGTTGAATTTCTTCATGAGACTAACAAAAACACAACTTTCTGATTTTAGATAATGACTGTTAAAGAAGGATGTGTGTCTTTGAATTGACTGGGTCGTGACCTGTGGTGACTTTTTGGAAGTCGGGTCGGGGGGATCAATCTCTGTATGTAATTGTTTTCCAGGCCGGCTGAGCTCATTGACTGCAGCGTTGTGCTGCTAATCCTTGCCCGCCTTCGGTGAACATCAGCATATGCCTTTGTGTGTGGGTGTGTGACAATATCCCCATTAGCATTATTCTTATGCATAATTAAATGGCAAGAGCAGAAAGATCTTCCACATACAAGACACGTAAAGACCTGGTGGGTGTTTCAGAGCTACAATTCCTGCTGTGTTGCATCTAATTGTTTCACTAACATCATTGTATATCAGCACAGTCATGGGCGGCTCCAGTAGGGTGGTCGGGGATGAGTGCCTCCCCTGCAGGTGGATTTTCCGCCTTAAATTTACCATCAGCTTCTCGAAATGGGCTTCACTAGCGTGTCTGCTCAAAGTGAAAGTGAAAGTGTGTTGCTGGTGTTGAAAAGGTTTCCAGGAGTGCTTAATTTATAAAACAAACACTTTTCTGAACCTTCCATTACATGCCAGCACCTGCAGTTTGAACTGTGAGACAGTTAGGGACCGTTTTGAGAGCACAGCACCAGCTCCATGGACTCTTTACAAGTTTTTGATGTATACATTAAATAGCATGCTGATCTTCATCCATTTTTGTGCAGCAGATTAGTGTCTCCTGTAACAGCAGTGCTGCCCTGCCGCCTTTTATTTTATTTTTTTTGTGGGGAAATCATACAGTGGTGCCATTGTGTGAAATGACTCCTACAGGTGTAATAAAGAGAGCTGATCCTGATTCTGCAAGCCTATCAAAACTCAAATCAGCTTTTAAAGTATGGTGGATTTCTTTAGACAGCACCAAGATGGCATTTATTGTCACATTTGTTGACAGGAAACAAAGTCAGCCACAGTCAGGTCCATAAGTACTTGGCCAGTGACACCGTTTTTTGTAATTTTGCCTCTGTACACCACCACAATGAAGCTGAAATGAAACAATCAAGATGTGCTTGTAGTGTAGACTTTTAGCTTTGATTCGATGGGGATTAACAAAAATTACATTAACTATTTAGGAATTACAGCCGGGGCAGCATGGTGCTTCGTGGTTAGCACTGTTGCCTCACAGCGACAAGGTCCCGGGTTCGTTTCTGACCTGGTCCTTTCTGTGTGGAGTTTGCATGTTCTCCCCATGTTTGCATGGGTTCCCTCCGGGCGCTCCGGTTTCCTCCCACTTCTAAAGGTATGCAGATTAGGTGAATTGGTGATTCTAAATGAAAGTTTTTGTCTGTCTGCAGCACGGTGGCTCAGTGGTTAGCACTCTTGCCTCTCAGCAAGAAGGTCTGGGGTTCGATTCCTACCATGCCCAGTTCCTTTCTGTGTGGAGTTTGCATGTTCTCCCCGTGTCTGCGTGGGTTTCCTCCGGGCGCTCCGGTTTCCTCCCACCGTCAAAACATGGATATTAGGGTCTGCTCCTTTCTCTGCCCTTGACCAAGGCAGCGTCTCTACATCTAGAGTTGGTCCCCGGGCGCCGGACTGTGGCTGCCCACTGCTCCTAGTGGTTGGATTGAGTCTA
>OMMV01177773.1:7575-18022 GCA_900302635.1 Chatrabus melanurus | reverse complement strand
CTTTAACTGATCCTTACAATATAGGAAATAATCTGATCATGGTGTCATTAGCCTGTAAGGCTAAGATATATATGGTTATGTGTCTGACCAGAATCTCACTACTTTATCTCTGCAGACTAATTAGCCTCCCTGAGTCGACTCAGTCACAGGGTCACAAACCATTTTCTACAAAAGGAACAGAAGACAGAATTTATGTATAAATAAAATGACAAATTTTATGATGTAGGTGTAAAATGAGCTTCCCCTGTTTGAAAGACCAGCAGCCGCCACTGGTTTTATGTTATTTAGGACATTAATTTCCGAGTAATGTTGGACTTTACTGAGTAATATTGGAGTTAAATGAGTATTTCTGCATAAAATTAAACCATGAAAGGCCAGAAGACACAGCAAAACTGACTGTCTGGGAAACAAAAAGGGGCAAAAAAAGGGCTTTGCGTGGTAAAAGTACCCAAGTCCAGGTATTTAGCCAGAAAAAGTACTTAAGTCCAGAATGAATTTTCTCATTTTCTCTGCAACAAAGGATTGTATTTCCACAAAAAATGGTTTGTCCACTGTCTATAACCTCTGGAACCAGCAACAGGCGCCATAGTATGCTACCTCTAAAAAAAGGTATCTGCAGCTGGTTTTGAAAACTTTGACCATCAATATCTCAAAACCGTTATTTTGTGACTTAAGAACCTCTGGCACGCAGATCTTCAGTTCATATAATAAAAGTTCGTGGTTAGCGGTAGCTTCAGCCAAATGTTTTAGCGGTTTATTGGTTTCACAGTTAACTTTCCAGTTAGCTGATTGGCTGTTAGGTTCGCTGTGCCCACCGCTCACGATTTAAGGTGTTTGGTTGCCTCCTGAACACTGGGCCTTCACTACATTTTGGTCAGGAAGGATGAAATTGCAGTTTTCTGAAAAGCAGGAAAATAATTAGCCCGGTTGTCGTTGTGCTGCCAGCCAGAGCCGCTAAGTCGTCCGTGCTCCACTTTGTCCTGCAGCTGAACACTTTTATGGCTGCACGTCAGACGATCCAGCTGAGACTGCAGGAACATAGAGTATAGAAGAGTGGTTTGGTGTGTTCGCTGGATTCTTTTTTTTTTTGGTTACTTGGGAGTGTTGTGACTCAGCTCTATAAAGGCTTGAGATTGACCTGGAAAAGCCAAGTTAAGTGAGTGAGGCCACGCCACTTTTATCCCTCCTGAAAGTGCTGACAGGCTGGACAAAGACGTTTTGGACTGACGCTGTAGATTCCTTTTATAAAATCCAGGATTGGGTCTGCAGGCGGATACTTTTGGCGATTCTTCTGCTTGTTAGAAGTCTGTCCTTCAACCTCGATTGATCTATTCAGTACCCTGCTGGGGTCCAACTGTGGCATCTTGATTTTGAACACAATAAATGGAATAAAGGTCAGAAAGTTTAAAAGCAGCTTTCTGTGTGGTTCTGTATTTCCGACTATAGTGAAAACAATGATTTAACTGCTTACTTTTCCTTCTTTGACTTTTGGTTACATTTTTTTTTTTTTCGTGCTGTCAGGGGCACATTTTCAGCTTCTTTAATTACTAACACTCACTTCGTGTGTGCAGAAAGCACAGCAGTTGCATCCCACAAGCCATTTTTCTTTCTTTTTTTTCTGAAGTCAAACACAGCGGCCCTAGTGGGAATAAGGACAAAACAGAATTCTGCTTTTTCATCTGTGTTTGTCAGGCCTGTTCTCACACAAGCCCGCCGGAGAAAAAGACTCTGAAAAAGCAGATGGCCTTAAGTTTGTGGTTGCATATGAATGTGCAGCAGAAGGGGAAATCTGCCACTCTAAGACAAAAAAAAAGAAAAAAAAATGAAAAGAAGGCAGATTAGAGTGGAAGGCGGAAGGAGAAGAGCTGTTAAGGTTTGTGGAGGTCGGATCAAGAGGGTTGTCGGTTCCTTTAGAGGCTTTTCCCCAGGGAGGGAGAAGACGGAAGGTTGTCACCGAGCCGTCATAGGCAAATTCTTCCAGAGTGTTTGGTAATTCATGTGGATGGTATTTGACGGACGCCGTGCTCCGTGGCGAGCATCTGAAGCTGTTCTTTCAGGAGCGGGACGATCAGGACGTGCAGCACCGTGCTGTCTGTGCACCACTGTATGTTCATCCATGTCCGAGCACCAGCACACACGTCAACTCATCTAGGTCCTTATTCTTCTATAGAGCGAGCATTAAAAGACTGAAGACTGGTGAGCTTTAAGAAGAAGTCTGATGTTCTTTAAAAAGACTCTGTCGCTACATCTGGAATGAATGCAAGATAGCTGAAAGCTAGGTTTCACAACCTGCATTGCATGGATGCAAGATGCAAGACTAAGATCCAGGCTTTCTGTGGGTCCTCAGCCTTTGAGATCGGGAGAAGTCATGACGTTGCTTGACAGAGGTGTTTGGTGATGCCGATATATCTTCACAGGAGAATGAAAGTCAAAGTCTTTTGACCTTGTGTCAAAAGAATGGTTACTTGGAGAGAGAAACTGAGATGAGGAGTATCACTTGCATGGTTAGGGAATGTCACCTACGACATTTTGGTCATATGACGAGTTTATCTGGGCATGAGCCGACACACAGGTGCCTCAATGTTGAGGACCCCACTAGCTGGAGAAGGCCAAGGGGTCACCCACGTTTCACCTGGCTACAGTAGATACATGGTACACCACGGAACTGCCCTGGGTCCTGGATGGCAACCACCCAGGCAGACAACCGGTCCATCCGCACCTCTTGAAAGTAGCCATCCATCTGCCGTAGCCAGGTGAAACATGGGCATCCCCTTGGACTTCTCCAGCCTTTGGAGTCCTCAACACTGTAGTCGCATGCTGAATCATGCCCAGAGAAATGTGCCACATGGGCAAAATGTCATAGTTGATGTTCCTTCACCATGCAGGTGATACTCCTCATCTGATTCTCTCAAAGTAACCGCTCGTTTGACACAAAGTCATTCCAGTGGTACCCAAGGATCCTCGGAAGAGACGAGTACCAAAGACATCCAGTCATCACCTTAGATCACTGGTTACTGTCCAAGTCTCACAACCATACAGTAAGACAGGAAGCACCAGGACCCTACAGGCTAGAGTAAGTGTCTCAGAACAAACTAGAGTAGACCTCAATAGAAAGCATTCTTGACATGTATTTATTTACTGTGCTGTTTTAATGTTTCAGTTTTTGGTTCAGTGTCGTAGGAGTAATTTTGTTTATCTGTGCTGTGGATTTTTTCTGTATTTGTCATACTTCTTTGATGTTTTTCATTCGTCTCGTCATGTGTCTTGATGCCTGCTGCAGACCAAATTTCCTTCAGGATAATAATACGAGCAAAGCACGCTCTTAAGTAACACACATGTATAACACATATGTAACACGAATGAAATCCATACACTGTGCAACTCAGATTTCGTGGTCAACCCGGAAGCAAACCGGAAGCAATGATGGTTGTGAGCGAATCACAAGCGAGCGAAAACGCGTCTACATCCTGTTGCCGTAAGCGGCTGCTCGTCGTCTCGTAGGGCTGTCGACACTGATTTCTTCGCTAACCTTGCTGATCAGTTGTGTTATTCAGGAATTGGGTCTATGACTACTCTTCCTTTGTAAATGGTATTTTCAAGACCAACCTGCTACCAACCAGATTAACTCTATTTTTATAACAGCAAAAAGTATGAACATGTATGAAGAAACATCTTTAGTTTTGCTGCAGATTTTCCCTGAGTATATGACAAAAATCAGTGAAGGTGGATGATATGATAATCACTAACCTTGCTGATTACCGTTTTGTTGCACTGTGTGACAAGAAAAACCGACATAGGTCCAAAAATCGGAAGGTTGCTCTTTTTAGAATGTGGTGGATATTGTTTAGTACATTTTTACCGAATGTTCTTGCGTCAAATGTACTGGCTATTTAAATAGTAAATGTAATGTTACTAGACCACGCTGAGCTCAGTGTAAGCTTTGGTTATACATATTAAAGTTGAAGTTGAAGCATTCCTACACCACGGCACAACTTTTCAACCATACATGATGTTTTTAATTGAGGTCTAACACATCATTTCATCAGAATTTGGCAAAAATGCCCCATCTCATAATCTTGGTAAAATCATATAGAGTAAACTGTGCAAGGGCCACCCCAAGATCTATGCCAAAATTGAACAGATTCTTTTGTTGCTTATGCACTACCCTGCTACCAAATCAGGTCTGGGAGCATGAAATGGTGCTGCATGTCACTGCACCCGCAATACCACAGAACGGCCATGAATCCTGGATGGCAACCACCCAGGCAGATAACCGCTCCATCCCTACCTCTCAAAAGTAACCATCTGTCTGCTGCAGCCATACGAAACTTGGGCACTTTCTCTTCCATGTTATTCATAGCCAACACACTGATGTATGGATAGTTCCAGAGTTTCCAAGCAGAAGCACAGAAAACAAGCAGCAGACATTTGTTTTGGCTGTTCTCGTGCAACGTTTTCTTTCAAGGACTGCAGTGCACAAAAATAGCACAAGGATTCAGTCATTTGAATGTCTAGTGATGGTCAGAATACATTAGATACTCAGCACGCTCCCAACAGTCAGTGTAACACATTTTCATAAATATTTGATGTGTACTTAATCAAGAACAGAAGGAAAATGTGAGTGGAGAGGCTGTTCTAGGACAGAAAAGCGAATGTGGGATTTGGCAATAAAGGTTCTCTGCGCCGTTTCTGTGTTCAATAAGTTTATTGCTGATTGCTGCCCACAGATGAAGCAATAAAAACAGAGGTTGAGAACTTTCCATCGGCGGCAAAGTAAAACCTTCCCTTTCAGTACCTTCATGAAGTCCTTTCATCAAAATCTAAAGGTCTTCTCTGAGAGTAACAGCCACCTCTTTTCACACTCAAGAATATGTGGCAGGCTCATAAAGTGGACTTAAATCTCCTTTGCGAAAGACCGCAGCTTTATTGTTCCGTGCTCTCTTCTTCTGCCTTGCCCTCCATCTCCACTGCAGAGCGTGGTCACAGTGTTGAGTGAAAGGCACAGTTCAGAGGTGACGGGTGCATCACCGTCAGCTGCTGAGCCTGTTTCCATAGAAGCAGGATTTTAATTCAGGCGCCTCTTAAGTCAGCCGTGGTCCTGTCATGTTTTGGTGGGTAACTACTTGTTGATGCTCTGTAGGGACCCGTTGCCATGATTAAGCCTGCCCGAGAAGGGCTCCAAGAACCACAAACGTCTTTACTTCACACTCATCCAAAAGAGAAGGAAGGAAAGATGAATTTGGAGCCGCAGCTGGAGAGCTTCACACAAAGCCTTATGGAGATTTTTGGCATTAAGTTCAAAGTATGAGTCTTTTTTTTGTGATGAAGTGGAACTGAGCATTAAATCAGCTGGTGTCACGTTTAAATTCCAATGTGGTGCAGGTGGGGGCTGGATCTCGACAACATGCTGATGTTAAAATGTACAAGCTGGTGAAATCAATTCCACAAAATGATGAAAGTCGTCATTAGTACGCATCTGCTGAAGGTGGTAATACATAATGGAACCCAAACAATTTTTTAAAAGGATAATCGAGAATATTCATCATATAAATCTGGTATAGTTAGGGGTGTGCATCTCTCCCTTCTAAAACGATATATGTATTGTGAAACATGGGCTACGATACCATTCAGGAATGATACTTTTGATTATGTAACGATTCCATTTGATGCAATACGACGCAATCCGGTACAATTCTTTGTTGAATGTAAAGATTCACTTTCCATGATAAATTAGAATACCGTATTCGGCCGTTTAAGTGCACAGACCCTAATTAGCCCACATGTGGTCTTTGTGTGGCCTCTGGGGAGGGTCCCTGGTGCTATTTCCAGCATCCGGGACCATTTCTGGATCAAAACACGCCACCCGGATTGCCCAGATTCACGGCATTCACAGCAATAGTTGGTATCAAAACATAATCTTAACGGACAGAAACTTACCTTTTGCGGTGTTTTACTTCAGTTTCAGAAGACGGGAGGGTTCCTCAGCTGAGTCGACATCATAAATAAGCCAGGTTTCATTGCCCGCATGAAGCCTTGCTTCATTTCCTGTGTCAAAACGAGTCCCGCATGCAAATTCTAGAAAACATGTCATATAGTTCCTCAAGTTTGGGTGTCCAAATGTCTTTGTAAACGCGGAATCTCCAAATAAAGGAGAATTCAAATGTACTGCTCGCTATTTCTGTCCCAGGTTTCATTGCGCGCATGAAGCATTGCTTCATAAACCAAAGCTTCATGCGTCAAAGCGAGACCCGCACGCAGCGATTTCTAAGTCCCCCTTAAACGGTCGAATACGGTAAGCCAAAAGTGGCATTGCTTGCCTTCAAATGCAACTTTCATGAAAAACCAGGGACCTTCTTCAGGTTTTTAATACTGTACTGTAGCATTTTAGCTCTGCCTCTGCTCACCTTTTGTTCACCACTGGGGGCAGCACTACAGTAGCAGAAAGCACAGCATCGAAGAAGCCCAGAAGAAGAAGCCGGCTGTTGTTGGCATAGCATAAATAGCAAAGCACAACTTTCCTGTTCTGAACCAGTGTGACAGTATTCACACATTATGAACTGAACGTAAAGTTCAAACGGGTACATTTAGCCCTTATACCGCTATCGGTATATGCTGATTTTGTTTTTACCTCACAAAGTTAATGTCGCTGTGACCAGTCTCCCAAGAGCCTTTGAACTTTTATGAGAGTTAATTGTTACACCGCTAGGTATATTAAATAGCATATTCTCTGCAGTGCATCACACTCTAGCACTGTAGAATAATAATCACCACCACAGCAGCGTGAAACAGCCACTTATCACCTACAAAGTGACAGTGGTAATGTTTTCAGGTGTGTGCGCGTATGCATGTGTGATAACTTGAGAACTTTTCAGCATGTATGGTGTATCTGGCATAAGGTCTTGAACAAGTTCAAATATAAAGGACAAAAAATGAAATCCATGAGAGGAGAGTCATTAACATGGGTTGCCTGACCGCTGCTGATCCTTTCAGATCCACTGTAGACAAGTTCGACCAGGATCTGAAAATGGTTTTAGAAGGGATCCGATTAGGTGACAGAACTTGAGGGGTTTTTCGTAGTTGGCCAATCCAATTCCACTTACATATATGCCTCTCACTTATCTGTACATAGTTGATTGCTTGGTGTTTTTTGACACTGAAAAATAACTATATTCGCTTATTGATACTGTCAAAGAAGTCTATGATAACACAGTTAGTGTTAAAATTGATTGATGGTCTAGAGGTTAAAGTGGTTGTCTTGAGAACAGAGGATCTTTGGTTCAAATCCCCTTCAGACCGAAAAATCGCTAAGGGCCCTGGGGTAAGGTCCTTAAGGCTTTTGGGCCAACATTTATGAACGTATTTGCATTCGTTGGCGATCGGTAGCCTGTGCGGTCCTTTGCTGATGAATGGTGACTGCGTCCAAAATTTTCAACATGTTGAAACGATTTCGTTGATTGCTGATGTACCTGTGGCTTCGTTGGAGACTGGTAGAGAAAGTTACTCTCCGCTATGACCAAGGTAGCCTTTGTTAGCATCTATGCTGGGTGCTGTGTCGAACCCCTCTCCCGCACGTTGCCATGTTGGCAAAGGTCCCACTTGTTCGAATGGAGCGCTGGATAACGCCTGCCTCTGCAGACCTCCAGTGGCATCACGGTGTGGAATGGTGTGCTGCGTTTGAGGTTCGCTACCAAACTCCGGGAATGTGATTTTTGCTGACATTCGGCCACCTTTCTCTCCCTTTCACCGCGTTCACCAACCGCTGAGGTAAATGTCATAGTGTGACTGGGCCTTTAATCCCCAAGTTGCTCCTGGTGTGCAGTTGAGTGCCTTGCATGGCAGCACCCTGACATCGGTGTGTGAGTGCGTGCGTGAATCGGCGAATGTGAGGCATCATTGTAAAGTGCTGTGAGCATCTGTTTCGGATGGAAAAGCGGTATATAAATGCAGTCATGGCTGGTAGGTAGAAGAGCTCCACCTGAATAATGGGAAGTTCCAGCTGTAGTTCAGGTTAGTGGGATCAATCTGGCGACCTTGATGTTCAGTGTTTTTCTGCCCTGGGGTAGAGTTTGGATATAAGGGTCTCAGTGCGGACGAAGTGCAGTGAACACACTGAAATACTTGAGACAGAAGTGTGGCTCAAAGGCTAAACTGGAGGCCAATGTGACTCTTCTTTAATAGGCACATCGAACGCATAAAGCAAAAGGCAGCTTGTCAGGTCACCTTGTCAGGAGATAGCCATATAGCACACACTCAAGTTATTAGACGGGCAGGAATGTCAAGAATAACACTTAAGTGTCTCGTGAAAGAAGAAGCGTTGCCTTCATTAAGGTTACCCACGGGAGCAACGGTGTCAGGAGGCCAGTTTCGGTCCTTGTGGCAACCGACCAAAGATTGCTTTTTAGGTGCGCACCTGTCAGTCATTGGCCTTTTCTTGGTTTAAAGCTGTGATTTGCTGTGATAGCCTGATATCTGTGCACTCTCCTCTGTAACTCGCGAACCTTTTTAGTGTTATGTCAAAACAAACACTCACACAAGTGGATTTGCTCGTGCATATTTATCAGACAATCTGTTTGGAAAGGGGAAAAACAAGCTGAGGAAGGGGTATAAAGTGCTGTCTAGAGGGACAAAGATTTAAACTGGTGCAAGGGAACAAGGCCAAGGAGCTGCTACATTTACATGTAATGCACATTCCCGTTTATTTATTGTGAAACTGATGCCGTTTCTTTTGGTTTAGCCTCCTCCTCACAATGGAGGTAAACACAGATTCTTCCCCAGTAAGTGCATCAACGATCCACTCATCTTGGCATTGTGAGGAAGGTGAATTGCTGTGCGTCAGACGGCAGTTTATTTCACACCGAAATGGGACACTGGCGAGAACTGTTTCTTTATCATCGTGGTGATTTTTTTCCCCCAGTGGTTTGAGCTGAGCTTGTGTATCAGCGGCCACATTTTATCCCTGCTCCAGAAGATTGTACTGTATACAGAGAGTGTTCTGACCTCTATCAAGGCGCAGAAATCCTCCATCCTCTTGGTGGAGTTACCATCTGAGCTTTTCCAAAGGCCAGATGAGGCTCCGGCAGCCAGAGGACTGAGTGCTAAGATTATATCAGAATCAGAAGCAGGTTTATTGCCAAGTGGTTTTTCTACATACAAGCAATTTCTTTGGTCTGATGATGCATAACAATGACCATAGACAATAAACTACAATAAATATAGTGCAGGGGAAAAACAAACATTGTGTATGGACTGCACTGAATACAAAATACACATAAATAAAGAACAGGTGCACATGACTGTTTGGTGTCAGTGGGTTCAGGATCACAGTCGGTGACAGTGGGGATGCCGGGTCTTATTGATGAGCTTTGTTCCTGATGGGCCATAGACTCCTACCCAAGGGAAACGGCGCAAAGAGTTCGTGACCAAGGTAACAGGAGTCAGCCACAATCTTTTTCACCCACCTCAGGGCCCTGTAGGCATGCCCTTCCAGCAGAGCGAATGATGCACTGTAATCTGCGCTTTTCCTTGGCAGTGGCAGCAGTTTACCAGATGGTGATGAGGAGATTAGGATGGACTCAATGATGGCACAGTAGAAGTGCAACATCATTGGCTTTGGCAGGTTGAACTTCCTCAGCTGTCACAGGAAGTACATCCTCTTCTGTGCTTTCTTAGTGTGGAAGCCAATGTTCACTTGATGGGTGATAATGGTGCCCAGTAAGTGGAAGAACTCCATGGTGTCAACTGGAAAGTTCCACAGGAGGCAGGTCGAGCTGGGTTCTTTCTGAAGTCCATGACCATCTCTACTCTCTTTAGAGCATTGACCTCCACATTGTTTTGGCCAGAAATTGGTAGACTGGAGCTGGTAGATGGAGTCGGGAGATGGTGTCAGCACTTTCCCATTATCTTTCAAATCGACCGTAGTCCTCACGCGATTCTCCAACTCCAACAACTGCAGCCTAAGTAAGGATTTGTATTTGTTTATCATTTGAGGTTTTATTTAAAAAAATTTGCATGTGAGTACCGTGAGTCTTGCTGCCAAGTAAATTCACACTTGCCCACCCACACATGAATGTAGCAGAATAATTTCCCTTAAAAATATTATGGCAGAAATCCCAGATTGAGAACACCTCCATGATGGAGAAAAAGGTGATGTATTCACCAAATTATTAAAAAAGAAAAAAAAAAAAAAGTTTTCGAGATTTTTTTTTAAAACAAACGGGCATTCCTTCAACTTTGGCCACAGAAGAAATCTCACTAGAAATCATAGTCTGACAGGTTTTGTTCATGAACTCTGCAAAAGACAGCAGAGATTTTCAATGCAGCCACAGCAAAGATTTTAGTGAAGAAAGTAACAGGAAAAAAAGTAACCAAAAAAGTAATAGACAAAAAGTAACTTTTTTTCCAAAGCAAACTCTGTTGCTTTCTGTCTGTTACTTCCCCCCCCCCCCCC
>OMMV01177771.1:0-12126 GCA_900302635.1 Chatrabus melanurus | reverse complement strand
TACATTGCAAGTGGTCGTGGTGGGAAGATTTGGGCCATCTGGGTCTCTTTGTCGCTCTTTCTGCTTTCTCCTTTTCTCTTCAATATTGTTTATCTGTGTCTTCTCAAAACTTTCCGTTCCTGCATGAATCAGCCCTCTCCAGCTAGCACGGTCTGTAGCTTGCTCTTCCCAGGTCTTCCAGTCGATGTTGCAGCTTCAGGTTTGATTTTAGAAGATCTCTGTAGTGCTTTTTCTGTCCGTCCCTAGTCCGCTTTCTTTCGCTCAGTTGGGAGTAGAAAACCTGTTTGGGGAGTCGGCTGTCAGCCATCCTGATGATGTGACCCGCCCACTGCAGTTAATTCTCGATGACGATGGACTCAATGCTCTGTTGTTTCGCTTCAGTCAAGACACTAATGTTGGTGCAGTAATCCTCCCAGCCAATTCGGATGCTCCTTAGGTAGCGTTGATGGAATCGCTCTAGGGTCTTCAGGTGGTGACGGTACGTTGTCCAGGTCTCGGATCTATACAAGACAATGGCTCTGTACACAAGGATTTTTGTTTTGTTGTGGAGGTCTCTATTTTGGAATACGCAGGTACGAAGTCGGCCGAAGGCAGTTCCTGCACATTTGAGACGATGTTGTATCTCATCATCGATGTTGGTGTTTGATGACACGTGGCTGCCCAGGTATGGAAAGTGGCTCACGTTTTCCAGGACCTGTCCGGTGAGTGTTATAGCAGGAGCTCTCAGGTGAGTCTCGAGAGGAGGTGGTTAGTGCAAGATTTGAGTTTTCTTCAGGTTGATGTGCAGACCAAGCTTGGTGTAGGCTTTGTCAAAGGTTTCATGGATCTTCTGAAGTCCGTCCTCTGTGTGGGATGCCATGTTGTTATCGTCGGAGGGTTGGAAGTCCAGGAGGGAGGTGGTGCTCGTTTTGTTCTTGGACCTCAGCCGACTGAGGTTGAAGACTTTCCCATTGGTTCTGTAAACAATGCTGATTCCGGGTGGTTACAATAAACAACAAACAAAATGCAATAATGAATAATATGTAAACAATTAACAAAGTAAGTACTGAAATGTTCACCGGCAACCCAATCCCACACTTCACCATCATTCCCCAACAAACTGGATGCAATGAGACTGAGTCTCTCCAACAAACATGAGAATCACTGAAACTAAAGGAAAAGAACAGATGAGTCTTTAACCTAGATTTAAATGAGTCCACAGGATCAGACTGTTTTATCTAATAGGCAAACTGTTCCACAAAAAGGGTGCACGAAAAGAGAAGGCTCTGTGACCTGTAGACTTCTTCTTTACCTTTGGAACACACAGCAGTCCTTGATCCTGAGAACGCAGAGCATGAGTCGGTACATAAGGTGCAAGTAAATGGACCCAAGTATGGGGGCGCAAATCCATGAAGAATTTTGTTCTTTAATAACAATACCTCATCAGACCTCGCATGAACAGGAAGCCAGTGAAGGGAGACCAAGGCCAGAGGAATATGATCAAACTTTCGTCTCCCGGTTAGAACACGAGCTGCAGCATTTTGAACCATTTGAAGACCCCTAATTCTTGTACGTGGCAAGCCAGAAAACAAAACATTACAATAATCAAGTTTGAAGTTTCAAAGGACTGTATAGGATCAAAGATCACCCCTAAATTTTTTTACTGTGTTGAATGACACAGGTCAAACTAGCTTCTGTGCCTCTCAGCACCAATGACCATAATTTCTGTCTAATCTGAATTTAAAAGTAAGAAATTACAGGACATCCAATTCTTCACATACGCCAAACAATCATCTAAAATCCCAGTTTGATAGGGATTATTTGCATTAATCGGCATATAATGCTGGGTGTCATCGACATAACAGAGAAAAGTAATTCCGTAGCTTTGCAATATCTGTCCAAGAGGTGCTATATAGAGAGAGAACAGCAAAGGGCCCAGTACAGAACCTTGAGGTACCCCATAATTTACCAGAACAAGTTTTGAAGTAATGTTGTTGTACAAAACACATTGATATCAGTTAGATAAGTATGAGGTCAACCATGATAGAACTACTACTACTAAGACTCATGCCACGAAGGTGTGGAGGCTGCACGTTCCACCAGTCCCCTCCATGATAGAACTCGATAGAACCAATGTACCCGACCAATAATACCAAAATAATTTTCAAGCCTATCCAACATTATTTTGATACGGCTGATCACCGTATCAAAATATTGTGCTAAGATCGAGCAAAAGCAACACTGTGATGGGATCAGAGTCCATTGCCAGTAGAAGATTGTTCACCACTTTTGTGAGTACTGTCTCTGTAGAATAATACGCTCTAAAAGCTGACTGCAGTGGCTCAGAAAGATCATTTCAACAAGATAACCCACAAGCAGCTGTGAAACAACTTTTTCAAGAATTTTTGAGCAGACGCGTAAATTTGATTTCGGTCTATTATTTGCAAACAAACCCAAATCTAAGTAAAGTTGAGTTTCTTAACAATAGGTTTAATCACTGTAGATTTAAAACATGCTGGAACAGAACTGGCTATAAGTGATAGATTATTATAATTTCTGCGAAGTGGATTCAAGTGAAGACCAACAGTTCTTAAACAACTTTGTTGGTAATGGATCAAAAAGACAAGTAGTAGTTTTAGCACCATCCACAATTTGTGACAACATACTAAAGGCGCAGTCACACTATGGCATTTGGGCCAACGTGGACGAACGTATTTGCAAACGTCGAGGTCCGCTGGCCTCTGCTGGACCTCCGCCGTTAGACCGGCGGAAGCTGGTGGGGAATGAAACTGATGAGTGGTTTGGTAACAGTTGAGGCCAACAGGGGGTGCTAGAGAGAGAAACTTTAGCCACTGCTGTCATCTTCAGCTAAATGACACTGACGAACAACTTCAGCTGTTTTTTTTAACAACACGTAGGTTTTCCTACACAAAAATGAACACTTCTGCTTTTTCACAATCAAATAGATACACAGACAGACAAACACACAAACAGGAAGTCACTATATCCTAATGTTAGCCCATTATCGCGTTACGTGATGCTAGCAAGTTCAAAACGATGGCATTGTTTCAAGATACATGAACGTTTAAATCCATCATGAATCACTGCTTTAAGTCGCTCCTCTGGCTCAGGTCATCAACCACGGTTTGAGACGAAACTTAATAAAACTCTTCCGCGGGACCATAGACACTAGAATACTATGTTAACCACGTTAAAAACCGCAAAAATAAACTGCATTTCCCATAATGCATTTCCGCTCCCCTGGCGAATCACTGCGCAGTTTGTAGGTCACGTCTCTTGAAAAATGATGACAAGCCACTGACATCACAACCGGTCTTAAAGGGAGAACTGAACGTGAAACATGATCGGATAGTTTATCGGTGCAAATTTTCATATCTGCAAATCACGATAATTCACTTTTTAAGCTTTTATCAGCTGATACCAATATTTTCCCCGATATAATTGTGCATCCCTACTAAGAACCTTCCTCGTGGTCATAATTAGTTCAAAGAAATTACACACCAGGTGAAATGATTGGAGTAACTATCTAGTCAGATATTTTTGATGAAACATTTGGTGTGTGAATTTGGCTGCGAATGCCATTGGTATCATTTAAGGATACACTGTGTGGCTCAAGGAAACTAATTGTGGCTAAAGAGAAAATACATTTAGCCAAATTGAAGACCTGGGTGCAAGAAGTTCTTCAGTCACTGCAGATACCTTTTTTTATTAGAGGTAGCATACTATGGCGCCTGTTGCTGTTTCCAGAGGTTATAAACCGTGGACAAACCCTTTTTTATGGAAAAATAATCCTTTATTGCAGAGAAAATGAGAAAACTCGTTTTGGATTAAAGTACTTTTTCTGGCTGAAAACCTAGATTTGGGTACTTTTTGCCACAAAATGGCTGGACTTGGGTACATTTACCATGCAAAGCCCTTTTTTTTTTTTTTTTTTGCCCCTTTTTGATTCCCAAACAGTTAGTTTTGCTATGTCTCCTGGCCTTTCATGGTTTAATTTTATGCAGAAATACTCATTTAACTCCAATATTGCTCAGTAAAGTCCAAAATTACTCAGAAGTTAATGTCCTAAATAACGCAAAACCTAACTTCGATGCCAGCGTCCTTCACGTGACATGTCCCTCATTCAGGAAGTCCTCCTACTCAGAATAGATCAGAAATATTACAACAAAGTCAACTGCAAAGAGTATCAAAATATCATTTTGGTAGCTTGTCACATGACGCATACTAGCATTTTGATTGGTCAATCATGGACTTGTGAGCTTCGTTCGTCCGTCTTTCTGACGGCGCCCGTGCAACCTTTCCTCTGCCTCTACGTCCTCCACGGCACCCACACATCGCAGAGGACGTACGATCCCACCAATCGTGCGTGCAGTTGTGACCGAGGCTTAACCACTAAGCCACCATGCCGCCCCGTGATCCACATTTTGATTTGAAACATTCGTCTCAGTTACAAATCCACACCAAAATTATCCAAGATTCAAAGATTTAAATTCAATGTGCAAACTGTGCTATTGTGTTTGAAATGCAAGTCAAACTTAGTTCAACTGTTATTTAACCAAATTAGCACATGTAATTATACCCAAATTCATTTGAGCCTATCATTGGAATAATGGGTGTTAGTAGTATTAGAGACTAATGCTAACTTTAAGTGCCCACATTGAGTAGCTGTATTATTACCAAAGAAAACAACCCCCTAAAATTAAAGCAAATAAATAATTTACATCATTTTTTTATGTAACTAATAATAATAATTGCAGTTTTACACGAATACGTTTTTTTCACTGGACCAGGCTAAACTAGTTCATTAAGTTCCTGCCCAGAGACTCGAGACAGCTAGTTCACCCCAGGGGCTCGAGACATCCACTCAGCACAGCTGCCCACATGTGCGGTATAGTCCAAGGGGGTGTCCCTTCTGCCCACCTGGAACAACTAAGAAAGCCAAAATCTGCCCATCCAGTGTCAAAGTCAGCTTTTCCATTCAGTCCAGTCCAAGGATCCATCCGTCCAGCTCACCCAGTGCCAACATTTGTCTGCCAAGTACTTGCAGTTCCAGCTGAGGTATTTAGCCTTTCAACTGGTTTTGTCCAAGGGCCGGACCACGCCTGTCAAATGAGATGGGTGGAGGTCAACCCACTACCTGTCTGTCGGCCAAGAGTCAGAGTCTGACTTTGCTTCTTTGAAGGTCTAGTTGGAATTGGAACCCGAGTCCTCCTGTTATGACTCCTCTGCTGCCAGTTCTGCTTATCTTCCCTTTACAGTGGCAGAGATTAGCTCGTGAAACAACACATTCTCATAAATCAGAATATTCAATGTATCTAACTGACATCAAATAGATTCACTTTGAACAGCTACAATTTGTAAAAAAAAAATGCTGCTTATCTATAAATAACAGCACAGAGGCTGCATTTACATTTTGGTACTTCAGGCACCAAAGTATTTTTATATTGCGACATTTTTACTGAAGTAAAACTGCACAGCATAGCGGCTTGTCTTAAAGAGAGGGAGCATAATCAAATAATCAAATGTTAAATTAGTGGATATTACTCAAAAGATTGACTGTAATGTTACCACATACTAAACAAATACACATGAACATATCACAAAGGTCACTGAGGGAGATGCTGCGATTGCACAATAACACTCCTTTATGTCTCAGTGACTCAAATGCTTGGTTGTAAAAGCGTTAAACAAAAATGTAGTATTTGTTGCTGCTCATATTTCAGCACTCCTGCCTAAATCTCCAAAATCTGTAAAAAAATATTTGATTTCTGCCCGAATACTGTATATGGGACACGGTTTGTATATATGTTCAAATTCATTTAAAATATTTTCAGTTTTTCCACATTTACCCATAACGACAACTAAAACAAACTAGTGCAATCCTAAATACTAAAAAATTTTTTTTTATGTAATTTTAATGTATAGTCACCAAATGTTTAGTTAATTAACTAATTCAGTTGTATTATTTTACAAATGGCATTCCATACAAATACAGCCAGAATACTTGTGTCTGTAATAGAGATAAAAAACCAATCCAAAGCATTTATCATTATATTAGTAATCTACAGGGTTCCCTGTTCACAAGGGGTAACTTTAATTCTGGGTATCTCAAGATGCTACACTTACCCATACTCCCACAGCCAAGACAACCAAAAAGTAAACCACAATAACGGCTATATCCGCCGGATTGTTGAGAGCCACAGTCGTGTTGCTTCTTGCCGTACTCCGGACGGAGATCCCAAAGTAATCGTATGTCATTTTCCCGAGATTGTGACCGGAGAGCAGGAGCGGTGTTACTGCGTCTGTGAATGGATCACCTGCGCGAAACACTTATGTACCTTTGATCCAGCAAGCCGGCGGAGGCGTGTTTGGGAGTGATAGATGGAGAGAGAGAGCAGCGGAGAACGTGTTTATGCCGTGTAATAACTAAATATTGTGCTCTGTTGATACTGTATCCTGGTGTGTAATTATTTGCTGACTGAAGAATGTGGATGTGAAAATAATGTTTTAAAATGTTTGCTCTTGTAACAAATAGCGCTGTTAATAATTAACCGACGAGGAAATACTTCAGGGAAGACACAATCTTCCTGTAAAACCAGTGAGCTACAGATAACTCCAGTCCACTTTATCTTTACTCTATTCGATTAACAGCTTTTAAAAAAAAATTGTTGTACAGAATATAAAAGTATATCAACGCAGACTTTTGATAATTAGGGGCCCCCTCTTATAACTGTAAGGATTTTTCTTCTTCTTTTTCTCCTCTAAAAGTATCTGGTGCTCAGAAACCGCAAAAGCTACAACAACCAAACTTAGCAACATCGGTCCAAAATTCCCGCCGCTACTCAGATCCTAAAAACTACAGCGATCGACCTGATGGTGGCGATATAATAACTACTTTTACCTTTTGGCTAATAACTGCTGAACCGTGAGTCGTACAATCAAAATTGTTTCTTTGCTAGGTTCCTTGGGTGCTTCTGCATCTAACCACATGGGAAATTTTTCAGCAATTTTGAATTTTTTAAAAAAGTGGGGGTTTTTTTGCTACTCCTTGTACAATTTTTGTTCAATCTTCACAAAATGTAGCACATACAATGTTTGAACTTTTGGCACCGCTTTACAATGTATTTTGAGTTTTCATGTGGACGGAGATATATTTTTTTTTAAACTGAAGATGGGAAATTCCCATTTTCAAAAATACCCATGTACAGTACATGCGGACTTGGTGGCGCTGTAATAACCAATTTTACATTTTGGCTAATAACTACTGAACCGTAAGTCATGTAATCAAAACTCTTTGTTACCTGGATTTGTTGGAGCGCTCTGCATCTAACCACGTAGGCCCCGCCCATTTCTGTCTGTCAAATTTTCTGCCATTTTGAATTGTTTAAAAGTGTTTTTTTCGCTACTCCTCCTACAGTGTTTACTCAATCTTGACAAAATTTCACACGTGCAATGTTTGAATCGAGCCGAACGAAAGTGACCAAATTGATTTTTGATATTTTGTGGTATATTGCTACAATTGGCTGCCAAATCTGAGTGGGTGTGGCTTATTTCACAAAATGAGCTATTGAATGAATTACTCTATTGAAATCAAACACGGTGGGTTTGATCATTGAAGAATCTGCAAGAAAATGACACATCAGCTGACCTAATGGGGGCGCTATATCTACCACAGTAAACCTTTGGCTGTAACTTCTGAACCCTGAGGTGTACAATCAAAATTCTTTATCTGGATTCCATGGATGGTTCTGCATCTAACCACATAAGACATGCCTCTTACATCCTTGAAAATTTTTTGGGCATTTTGAATTTTTTGAAAAAGTGTTCGCTATTCCTTTGACAATTTAGCCTCAATCTCCACAAAATGTGGCACATACAATATTTGACCAAAGCCAAACAAAAGTCATTGAATGGATTTTTGATATTTTTTTCCTGTTTTGCTACAGTTGACTGCCAAAGTTGAGTGGGTGTGGCTTATTTCACTATATCTGCTATAGCTCAGGAATGAATTAGTCTTTTGAAATCAAACTTGGTGGACATGATCACTTTCGACTTATGCAAAAACGGACATGTGACACAACCTGATGGGGACGCTACAACCACCACAGTATACTTTTGGCAATAAGTACCATAAGAAGCCACCAGACAGAGGGAGAAGAAGGCCAGAGAGGAGGTTTATGGATGTTGTGAGGTAGGACATGAGATGCAGGGGACAGGGTGAGACGGATTATCAGCTGTGGCAAACCCTAACAGGAGCACGTGACAGAACAGAAGATTTTGTTGGACTCATTAGATTTAAATGCCTTTATGTCGTCTGCCACACCCATGCCGTTCATTGGTCGCATTGTGCGAAAGGTGCTTCGACCCCGTCAATCGCTGCTTTTACGTAACATCTTATAATAAAGAGGTGCTTCTTAAAAGAATTGTAACTTTGACACTTTAAAATGATAAAATAGTCATCGATTATCACTATTATTATTATTAAGCTCTTCTAGTGAGTTTTTCTTACGTATTAATAGAGAGAAGTTGCTTAAAATCTTTGTCGATAAGATTGTTGGTATCAGGTCACACATTATCCCTCCTACTTTTGACCCGTCTGTTCATACGTCACACTCTGCTGTTTGAGATCGTTTTGAGCGTCTCTTTTTCTTTCCTGGCTGAAGTAGTTAGCCATTCGAAACCTACGAAATGACATCATTCCGTCGCGCCTTCTGAAGGATGTCTTTGACACTGTGTGGATGAGTGTGCTGTTGAATATTAATAGTATTCTGGGTGTGTTCCTGGTGATTTTAAACATGCTGTATTGGAGCCTATACTTAAAAAGCAAAACTTTGGCCCAACAGAATTATCACACTTCAGACCAATTTCTAAATTGCCCGTTATTTCCAAGTTGCTGAAGAAAGTTGTCCTTCCTAAGCTCCAGTCCTTTTTAGATCAATACGGTGTTACTGAAGTATTTTAATCTGGGTTTAAAGCACGTCACAGCACTGAAACTGCACTTGTAAAAGTTTTTAATGACCTTTTATCTATTAGTGACTCAGGGGATTCTGCCATTTTAGTGCTTTTACACCTTAGCACTGCCTTTGATACTGGATCACGGTATTCTTATCTCTCATTTGGAGCACGTAGTTGGAATTAAAGGAACCGCACTGCAGTGGTTTAAATCCTATTTAACCGACAGAACCCTTACAGTTAGGTTTGGTGACACATCATCTCCAAAAACGCTGCTCTCATGTGGGGTTCCTCAGGGGTCCATTCTTGGCCCTGTACTTTTTTCTCTTCATATGATCCCCTTGGGTTCAAGTTTTAAAAAAAATATGGCATCTCGTTTCATTGCTATGTAGATGATATACAGATTTACCTGCCGCTAAAACGTAATGCCAGGACTCCTCTAAAGGCCTTTGGGGGTATTGTGCAGATTTGTCTACAAGTGTGAAATTTGGCACAGATGTAGGCCAGGTCATACTAAATTCGTTTTTGGAGGGCGCCGGAGTTGACGATCATTGGAGCCGACATATTGAACAAATCCATTCTGGCCGCCAGTCGCCATTTGATTTTCTCATAACTTCACAACCAAAAGTCATAGGATTATGATTGAGGGTTATTTTTTTTATAGGTTTATGATCTCAGAGAATCCAAATCTGCACTTTGTTTTGACATAAATTAATGTAAATAGGCTTATTTAGTGGTTGAAAGCATATTTTGTCCAAATTAAATTGATTTTAGGGAGCCATTGGAGAGTATGGCCCTACAAAACCTAGAAAAAAGAAAACTCAATTATGATCCTGTGACTTTTGGCTGTGAAGTTATGAGAAAATCAAATGCCGACTGGTGGCCAGAATGGATTTGTCCAATATGGCGGCTCCAATGATCGTCGACTCCAGCGCCCTCTAAAAATGAATTTAGCATGACCTGGCCTACATCTGTGCCAAATTTCACACTTGTAGACCTCGGCCCTTTAAGGAGTTATATAAAACGCTTTGCAAGGAAGCTGGGAGTGATCTTGGACAGCACTTTAACTTTTGGTAAACAGGTAAATGCGATATTTGCAAAGGTGAAGCAGTTTCTCTGTTTCAGAGATTCTGAAAAGGTTATCCATGCCTTCATTTCATCTCGGCTGGACTAGTGTAACAGTCTTTATTCAGGTGTCAGTTTGTCGCAGATTGGCACAACCAAGCAAGACCGCATATCACCCATATTGGCTTCCTGACATCCTTACTTCCTTCAGCTTTGGAATTGATTTTATTGTTGGTTTTTAAGTCTTTGCATGGGTTGGCGCCTCCTTACTTCAGTGATCTTTTAACCCTGCACACTCCCACTAGATCACTGAGGTCTGCTGAGCAGATGCTTCCTGCTGTCCCGAGGTCCAGAGTAAAACATTGAGGAGATCGGACTTTTGCAGTAGCTGCTCCCTTCACATCAGGACCTCTCCAACATTAGAAACTTTTAAAACCTGTTTGAAAACCCATTTTTATTCCTTGGCTTTTAAAGCGGACTGAGTTCTGACTTTTTATTTATGTTGTTTTATTTGTGTTTGTTATTCATATTATTCTACTGTTTTATGTTATTCCATTGTTGTATGTTATTTTATTATTTTTTTCTTTGACATTGGTGCTATAAAATACTTTTAAGCAACTTTTGTTTTACATTGTATTGTATGTGATATATTTATGATAACTGTACCAGTGGAAAAGCATAATAAATAAATGAATAAATAAATAAATATCTGTACAGCACTTTGGTCAACTGCTGTTGTTTTTAAATGTGCTAAAAAATAAACTGACTTAATACAATAAAATTAGATTTGAATCTAGTGCATGACCCCCATGTTTGAGCTGTTTTTTTTTTTTTTTAGATCTACTAACAAGGAAATATTTTTCCATATATTTTAAGTCTATGCCAAATAAAAAGTACTTTAAAGTACTTCAATCCTAACATCACCACTCCCATAGTAAACACCAGTTCTTTTCATCTTGAGACACTTGAGAATTTGTCTATTGTTAGTCTGTAAGGGCCCATTTTTTCTTTCTTTCTGTTTCTTTCTTTCTCTCCGTCAATCTGTTTGCATCTGTCTTTGAAAAGCGCAGCAACTTTTTGGTTTTATATTACTTTAACTCTGTCGTATGATATTTGTAATATAGCAGCTGCTTAACACACGTAACTTCGCACAAAAATCTGAATTTACAGTTGATACATTCACCATTATATCAAACCACTTCACTCTGAAAGAAAGGCATGCACTGCACGTCTGGAAAAACAGTTTAAAGCTATAAAAGTATTATCACCAACCACTAGGTGTCTCTCCAGGATAGTGAAACTCAAGAGGGTCATAAAACTCAAAGAAATCAGGTACAGTATGTATGGGGAGTATGGCTCAACTGATTTATTACTCACTCCAATTATGCAAATATTTGACTTCATATCTAAAAGACAACTAAACCAATTAATGTTGTACTTTTGTATGAAAATACCAGAAAGCCACAAACTCTGGGGTGCACTCTAATAAGTTGGCAGAACTTAAAAAACTGAGGTAACTGATTCCTTCAATTTTTTTTTAAGTATATGTCCCTAAAAATAACAAGTTAGAACTTTAGTTAACTCAAAGCTTATTTTTTGGTTGACTTGCGCTAAATCGACTTAAATGGGCATTTAAGCATGTTGCACTATGACGTAAGAAAGCCGTTGGGCATTAAACCAGGACTCGTTCGGTTTGTGAAGAACCTGTTCTACTAACCGAACCACACGCATTTATATCATTGTGCTGACAAGTATTTCAACTACAGTTCATAGGCCAAGCAGGTTTTTGGTATCACTTGGGACTAAACGACACTTACATTCCAGCCTGTTTACCATAGCCTACACAAAAATGTGTGACAGCCATTCCAGGGTAGTAGCTATAGCCAGATAGGGTTCAATGAAGGATTACACAGGGGTCAACATTTAAAAATCCTCCAATTATATTAAAAGGTATACCACCGAATTTGTCTGATCATAAAGATTCCAAAAAGGTATAGTTTGGACTATCTGTGACTGAATGTTATGGAGTTATGGGGTAAAAACAGCAAAAATGGTGACAAAGGTTAATTTCAGTTTGTACAGGGGTCAAAAGTTAAAATTGCTCTGATT
>OMMV01177763.1:0-12253 GCA_900302635.1 Chatrabus melanurus | reverse complement strand
AAAAAAATCCATTTCAGCACAAAAATCCTACCACACTATGATGTCAACTAACACATTGAGCTAGCAACTACAGAGAGACACATGATGCATAGCATGTATGCAAATATGCAACAAAATATGCAACAGGTTGGGAAAGTAAAACCGGAATTAAAGAATAGATAGAATGCGTGGCCGGGGATGGTGCCAAACTTTTCGTCAACACTGCCTTTTAGATAGACATCACAATATGGGCCAAAATATACAACAGAACAGGTCAACATAATTAAAGAATAAATGGAACATGTGGCTCGGAATGGTGCCAAAATTTTTCATAGGAACTGCAAATTAGTGATGGCTTACTGAAAACACTGCTTCGAAAAGTTTTGAAACATCTTATACGCCTGTGTATCGAACATTGTCCCGGAGTCCACATGAAAAGGAAGACATCAAGTGCTGTGCTGCCGCCTGGTGAACACTGGCACCTGCTGGCCAGTTTAGGACCATGGATTCATGTCAGATTATGAATTTCATATATAAAGTCTATAGTTAGCACAGGTATGCGCAAACAGTGCACATACATTGCTTATTGATGCACAAATTTCACTCCCCTTCTTGCTGATCTTGAGGCATTCTTGTTTCTTATTGGCACAGCTGTACTGTATCATGTGTTTGTACCAAGATCTAATGTGCATTGTGGGGGAAAAAGTGATAAAACGGGTAAAGGTTAATGATATGAATGCAAACGAATGCGATGATGAATAGATGACTCACTTCATAACGTCAATGGTTTTAGAGGAACCAACTGCCCTGGCAACCTGTTCCACGGCTCGTGCAATAAGCCGAGTCCCACTGCGACAACGGATGTGGGGAACTGATAGAAAATTAAATGTAGCCCCAATTTTGAAGTGAGAAGATTCAATTTGACCCAATTTAGCGTTGTGATGTGATATAATTTGATGAGGAAAAGCAGAAGCAGAAATACATGCCAGCTAAAAGCAAATGAATTCAGAGGGGCAATTAGCATCGGTGTGCCAAACAGCTCAAATTAATGAATCATAATAGACTCCACTGCAAGATGTTGCAACAGACTGCATGGAGAGAGAGAGACTAAACTCAGCTCCTAATCACAATCACCCTCCCTGATTATATCCTTCCCCTTACTTCATTTTCTCTTCTTCTTCACCTGGTTCCACTTTCTCTTGTCTCGCTTCGACCTGAAGCCAAATCTCTGTCTCAGGAGACCGAAGCGCTGCGGGGGAGTGAGGGCAGGGATGTATCGTAAGTAAAAGACTTGCCGCTTATAAATTGTGCAAGATTTAGCGGCTGGTGCATTGCATATCGATGCACGTACAGATCAGACGCTGCAGGTGTCTGCACACAAAAGAGAAAATTCATGCAAGCTCATTCATAATTGCATAATTTTGCAGGCTTCATTTGTCTGCGTCTCTATGCAAATGGGAGAACAGGAGGTGACAGTGCACAGCAGAGTGTGAGAAGTAAAAACAACTAAACAGATGAGCGGAAAATGATGCAAGGAAGGAAAACAACGTAGGAGGAAAGGAAAGACTTTTCTTGGAACTTTCTTGAGATTGTTAGTTGAGGGCTATAAACACTTTGGCTCTTATTTGGTTCAACAAGTTGGTATTTTTGGAACTTTGGAACAGGGAGTCATCGGGACGTTTCCCCGATCAGTCCGCACCCCAACATTCTCTGCCCAACGTTACCGGGACACCACTGACGTCCGTAGCGAGTTCTGGTTTGGTCCTTGTGCGACGTTCTGAATGAGACGTAAATCGGACCCACCGGGAACGTTCTCATTTCGTCCTCTGGATAATGTTCTCATTAGGTACTTCAAAGACGTCTTTAGAACCTCCCATTTTGGTCACGCATAACGTTATAACGTTTACTTTTTAAAATTTGTAACAATGTAAGACGGCATATTGCACGTATTGATCAGTACATCGACCACAGACCAAACCTGCCGTAGCCTGATAACAATCAGAGAAAATGTCCTTATTCTCCCCTGCATGTCTTTTAGTGTCATTGTTTTGAATGGTTTTAATTACAGTATACATCCATGTGGTGGTGATGGTGTAGCGGCCAGCGTTAATGTCCACCAAGCTTGCGATCCAGGTTCGATTCCCGCTCCATACTAACAATGTTGCTTTGACTCGAAGAGTCTGCTATACTAATTAAAAGTAGTAAAGGTAACTCAAAATTAGAGGGTGCGTGCAATCATACCTACCTCGAGCAGGAATCGAACCTTGACCACCAACTTCATTGGTGGCGATGCTAACATCTACACTACCCTCAATTCTTACAATGATAATAGTGGTGGTAGGCTAATATAAGGGACGTGTAAAACATTCTACCCCCAAAAAAAGCGTTGAAAAAAACCTTCCCCTAAAGTTACCCCAGCATCCTCAGTACGTTCTTAGAATGTCCCGCAATAATGTCCCCATGAGGTCTCGGAAAAGTTCCCCTTACATTACCCCAGCATCCTCAGTACGTTCTTAGAATGTCCCGCAATATCGTTCCTGTGACGTCTAGAAAATGTTCCCCCAACGTCCCCGGTATGTTCTTTGGACATCCCACAATAATGTTTCTGTGACGTCTAAGAAACATTCCCCTTACATTACCCCAATGTCCCCGGTAAAATCTTAGAACGTCCTGCAATAACGTTCCTGTGATGTATTGAAAACATTCCCCCAAAGTCCTTGCAATGTTCTTAGGACGTCCCACATAACGTCCCCGGGACAGAAAAGGAACCCTACACACTGACGTCTCAGGAACGTTCAGAGACCTTTAGTCAAGGGGATGTTATTTTGTGCATCTGATATTCTCTGGTGAAATAGGTGGGACTTTTGTCTTTTTCTTCCTAACAGAAAAATTAGAAAACATAAATAACTAAATAAATATATAATAATAAACTGATTTCTCTCATGCTGAAGTTTCTGGAGTCCCACTTTGATCCTGTTTTACTGTTCTCTTTCAAATTTAGCACACAGCTGGACCTCACTGTTGGTAGTAGCCTATATCCTTAATTTTAATTGTGATCTGACCAGAATGTGAAAATATACTGGTGTTAAAAAATACAAAACAAACAAAAAAACACTTGTTCCTTATTAGAGATACAGGTTTCATCTTCACCACAGCCTGAATAGGGTTCTCCTAGGTCTCAGTAAACACTCTTCAAACACATCTGAAGGAAAGGTGCAAGTATATTAAAAATAACCTGCCGTGATTACAGAAGAAATTAAAATAATGCTGTGGCCGTGCATCTATAAACGAACAGTCTATTCTTGCCCCATGCCTTGCACTGTATGAAAAATATTTACTGTTAAAGCCTTACAGCATCTGAAGGCAGCACAGGACAGATACAGTACTGTGCAAAAGTCTTAAGCAGCCTTGTATTTCTGTATAAACGTGTTTTTTTATGTGTTTGTTTAGTATGTCAGTAAAAGAGCAAATTTGAAATTTCCAAATGTTATTTTTTCAAAAAAGAAAATAAAATGTTAGATAATCTTGTCTATTTTATTAAATAAAGTCACAGACCTTTTCAGATTTTGAAAAAACGTAAATTGTTTGTGGGATTACAGCTCCATGCACAATTCCATAAAGACAACAAACGGGATAGCAATCAACAAATAACGAATTGATCAACATAATCCTTTCAAACAGTTGCATAGCTAACCCAATAATTAAATTTTAAAGGTAAAAGGTATTGAATTTAAATGTTTGTTTATTTCATAATATGCAATGGACTGGCGGGCTGTCCAGGGTGTACCCCGCCTCTCGCCCAATGACCGCTGGGATAGGCTCCAGCACCCCCGTGACGCTTAATTGGAATAAGCGTGTACAGAAAATGAATGAATGAATGGATTGGATGACAGAACTAGAAGGAACTCAGAGTGTTTACCATGAACAAGGTCCAAGACTAATCTGTCTCTTTGATCCTGATCACCAAGTTTTGATGCTGATTGCTGACTTTTTTTTCCTGATCATTCTTTTTTTCGATCATGATTGATGACCTTTGATGTTGCTCATTCACCTTTGATCCTGATCATTGATCTTTGGGGTTATGGTTTCAGTGCTGTTTGTCCAGCTTGCTCTGATCCTGCAATCAGGATCAAGGGGCAGATCCTGACCCTGACCACCGAACTAATCAGAAATCCTGATTACAGGATCAAAGGAATCAAGATCAGAAACCAAAGGTCAAAGGCCAGATTAGGATCAAAGGAATCAACAGCAAAGATCAAAGGTAAGATTCACTTCTTGATCCATACTGAATTTTAACCAAGTCTATCTTGACCCAACGCCTATCTCACCATTACAATGCATTGAAATATGTTTGTTGTTTTGAGCTATTACCAATTGATTGTGATTACTGACGGTTATCCTGATCGCTGGTCTTTGACCTCACCAAGGAGGTTATGGTTTCAATGCTGTTTGTCTGTCTGTCTTGCTTTGATCCTGTAATCAGGATCACAGGAATCAGGATCAAGGGTGTGGATCCTGGCCTTTTTGTCCTGAATTCATCAGCAATCCCGATTACAGGATGAAAGGGATCAGTGAATGGATATCAAAGATCAAAGGAGCAATCAGGATCAAAGGAATCGGGAGCAAAAAAAAATTAAAGGCAAGGTCCACCCCTCTTCCTTGACTCAAAACCGACTGTCCCTCTCAATTACAATGCATTGAAATGTGTGTGTCCTTTTCAGAAATAATCCTGACAAACAAACAAGCTTACACACATTAAAATGCAGTGAAACACAACATCTGTGGCCGCTGTAATTAAAGAATTATGTTATCCTCAACAACACCATAAAGGATTACATTCTGGTGAAAACAACAGTATTTCACCGCACAGATCCATTGCGGCGATGAGTACCTGCCCCGCCCCGCTGGCTAAAACACACACGTGCACACAAAATAACATGTTTAATGGGGTTACACTTTCCCACGAGCCTTCACTGTGCAGAATACCAGCATATCAATTTGCAGGTGCACTTTGAATGCTCTCCGTTCTCCACGAGTACGCGTGTAAGCAGCAGTGCATTACTGCACAGCAATTAATGCTCGTGAAATCTGCTTATCCTGCACTGGAACCGTTTACGTCTCCCTATGGATGCCATAAGAGCTATAGCCACCCATTGTAAATGCACTCTGCTCGTTTGTACTTTTTTCTTTTTTGACGTTGTCAGGTAAGCACAGACACTTTGCTGTGTGGTGTTTTGCCCCGAGGACACACTAAGATGTTTATAAGGCCCTCACACACACACTGTTCAGTCCTATGCCTGCATCTCAACATGTGAGGCTGCATAGGAATGAGAATCAAGGCAAATAAATTCTCTGCATCTGAGCGCCTTGTTGTTTTGTTTTTCCTTTTTACATTTTGCAGCAGCACACAGACACTCACATACATAAATGTACAAATTTCCATAACGGCGGGGCAGGGGGATGAGTTTGCTTTGAGATTATGAGCCTCTCTGTTTTGTAGATAAGGAGGGTGATGTGTGCTTAATACAGAGATTCCAAATGTAGAATCACAATAATATCAGATTCAATCTCTTACTGTTTTATCTTATGACGTCACAATGTGAATACTTGTAATGCTGGGAAATATGTGTGGTGGCATGTTCTTTGTTTTTTAATATATTTTTTGGGCATTTTTCAGCCTTTATTAGAAACAGTGAGAGACAGACAGGAAACAGGGAAAGACACGCAGCAAAGGTCACCCAGGTCGGGATTCGAACCTGGGGACGCTGCAGACCGCATTCTGCGGCATGCGGTACACGCCTTAACCCTTCAGCCAATTGCGAAACATTGCATTACCTTTCTTGAAAAAAATAACTAAACTTTATGGCCCATTCACACTCTGAGGATTGGCCCGGCGTTTGCCAACAGAAAGTGAAAAGTTGATTGACGTCAACCAGCGCCGAGGTCCGCCAGACTTCATGGGGTTGGGTCGACGTCGGTCAGGCGCACCACCCATCGTGGTCCCGGAAAAATTTTCAACTTACTTAAAATCTTCGCCGTTCATGCTGAAATGCAAGCGGGAGTTGGGCTCCGCTGCCACTGCGCCACCTCCACTAGCGCTCCGTTACCGCCCCGTTCACCTCCGCCGGCCTCCGCTGGCCAACGTCGGAGGTCATTCAGTTCCTGAAGCCCGGAGAGGCTGAGACAGGCGTGTGAACTTGAGGTCCTTGAGGTGGCGGGTGACGAGGACGCAGAGGTGCGTCGGGTCTGTGTGGGCTGCGTTGCGTCGTGTCCCAGGCGTTGGGTCGGCGATCGGCTCCACCGGGCTGCGCTGCTGCTCCACAGAGTGCGCCCTCTGACGGCGAACGTTGAACTGCGGCATCGACCTGCATTGACGACAAGAAATGTGAACCCCTGGAGCGAGGCTTCTCCGGCGTTTTACAGAGATTTTTGAGAATCTGCTCCGTCGGCCAGCGTCAGCCACTTCACGTCAGAGTGTGAACGGGCCCTTCGTTAACAAACATCTCATTGGTTTAAGGACAAAAAACAGTTTTCAATTTTTGTCCCTTGTCACCCTGTTTTACGGTATGACGTCATACAAAAGACATCAGGAGAATAAGCTGCACGAATGCAACAGGAAGGTCACCAGACACAGCTCAGAAACCGACAGGATGTGGTCAAGCATACAACTGCAGGCGTTCTTCCTCTTCAGCACATATTACCCATATTTCAAAATGATGAAGATGCATAGCGCGCCCTCTATTTATAGAAGATCTTTCTGTGCTTCTCCCCTCGACGTGCAAGCCATGGCTGCATTGTGGTGATGCCTTTTCGACGTGATTATACTTAGCGATGTGCCGTACTGGCGTTGTAACGTATCCGTAACATTGCGTATTGACGTCGTGACAGTTCGCGTTGATTTGCGCTGACATTGTGTCAGGTCTAGCTGAGGTCGTGGCGGTGGCTTGCGACCCTGCAGCACCGTAGCAACAGTGTAATGGCAGTGTCTTAACGGTGTTGGGGCTGCATGGTGGGCGGGGCACTTGTCATGCCGAATGGCCGAGGATTGTCTCAAACTGCAGTGGGGGCAGCAGAGTCCTTAAAGCAAACCGCTACTAATAGGTTTGCGTGACGGCTCCCGCTCGTCTGAATGAACAGAAAGAATGACGTCAATGGTAACAGCCTCGTGCGTCGGCATGTTACACTGACAAATACACCCATAATGCTGTGCGAAGGCGTTCGTGTTGTCAGTGAACACAACACGTCAAAAAGGGATGTTTTTATTTCAAGATAAAACACGAATGTCAAAACGTAATAATAGTATAACGGTGTGCATATGATGCTTGAAGGTGTAGAACTGATTAATCCCATGGTGGTTCATCACTCATTCGTCATTACCATGTGACAGAAGCGCTGGTGTGTTTGGATGCACTCCGCAGGCGTGCACGTGCCATTCGCAGCATGTCGACATGTTTTAATCAGTCTGGATTGCTAATGAGCACGACGGCATACATATATTCATGTTGCGATCGGCAAAGAAAAACTTTCTCAGACACATGCGCAGCTGACAATTAAAGCCCCACGAGCCTCTAAGAACGAATAATTGTCTGTATCTGTGTGCAGCCGCTGGTGGGCTTACAGCTCAGCTCAATCAGCGGGTTTTTTTCTATACAGAGCACTACAACGCAACTACGGTGTAATTAGCTTTTGTTCCACTTCACTTAGCCCCACTGTGACAGCGCATGGCGAAACCTTCAACTCAAACATTAAAAAAAATAATTTTTCAGCATTTAAGCAAATGAATTGTTTGGCCATTTCCCACAGGTGACCAGCATTTTGTGCACAACAGTGCACAGTGTTATTACCACTGCAGCTCCTGTCAGATTGGTAATAATTAGTGTTACAAACAGGATATGAAGCGGTGGGATAACCTATTAAAGCTACAGAGTGTAGGATTTAGTGTCACCTTGTGGTGAGGTTGCAGATTGCATTATGCCTTCGCTGGTTGATTGTTTCTCTTCATGTTTTCCCTCCTTTGGGGACGGGGATTCATGCTCCTTTGCCTTATCTTGTGATAAGCAATATGTTGGATCACCAATATATGATACTATTTGCTGACTTTTTTCCTGATCATCCTTTTGATCATGATTGATGACGTTTGATGTTGCTCATTCACCTTTGATCCTGATATCTTTGGGGTTATGTTTTCAGTGCCGCTTGTCCAGCTTGCTTTGATCTTGCAATCAGGATCAAGGGGGCAGATCCTGACTCTGACCACTGAACTATTCAGCATTCCTGATTACAGGATCAAAGGAATCAAGATCAGAATTTAAAGATCAAAGGCCAGATTAGGATCAAAGGAATCAACAGCAAAGATCAAAGGTAGGATTCACTTCTTGATCCATACTGAATTTTAACCAAGTCTATCTTGACCAAAAGCCTATCGCATTACAATGCATTGAAATATATTTCTTGTTTGAGATATTACCACTTTGATCCCAATCACAAAGTTTGGTCTGCGATTACTGATGGTTATCCTGATCGTTGGTCTTTAACCTCACTAAGGAGGTTTTTTCAATGCTGTTTGTCTGTCTGTCAAGCTTTGCTCCTGTAATCAGGATCACAGGAATCAGGATAAAGGGTGTGGATCCTGACTTTTTGTCCTGATCACTGAATTATTCAGCAATCCTGATTACAGGATGCAAGGAATCAAAGAGTGGATATCAAAGATCAAAGGAGCGATCAGGATCAAAGGAATCGGGAGCAAAAAAAAAAAATCAAAGGCAAGGTCTACCCCTCTTCCTTGACCCACAGCCGACTGTCCCTCTCAGTTTGAATGCATTGAAATATGTTTGTCCTTCTCAGAAATCCTCTATTTCACAAAAACAAGGGTTCTCAAACTTGTTAGCCTGCACGAGCAGCCAGTAGACAGTGATAGTCGAGCAACCACTGATTCCTCTACTATTTTCTTCAGTCTTCCAGCTGCATTGCAAAATGCGATAGGCGGAGTATGTATGTCCCTTTTGGGCTACTGTATCAAAATAGTGGCCTCCATGGGGGGGGTGCTCTCATGTAGACATGACGGGCTCATTCTGAGCTCATGGAAACACATCAATTCAATGTTGCAGGTAATTATACACCAATGAACAGATGGTTATCCAGCACAACGTGGCTTTAATCAAACCTACGATCTCTCACTGCCTAATATGTGGGTAACTTGAGCTCAAGCCATGCGAGTGTGAAAAACTGACGTGTAATGTGCCTGGCTGGCTCATAAACGAGCATTACTCTGTTTAGGGGGTAAAAGCAAGCCTGACTCACCGGGCTTCTTGAAATGGTGCCCAGCAAAAATTACATTTGTAGCACTGGTTCACTGGATCGCTCATCTGACGACGCGGGCATATAAATCATACACAGCCCGTGCTGCTAGAATGGTCCTGATTCAAGTTTTGTTGGTGCTGTCCACCAGACAACCCCGGGAGGAGATAAAAAATATGGTACAAACCGGAGTTATTAAAGTCTTGTATTTTTTACATTAGTTTTTGCTGTTACTTTTGTTTTCAATTCAGTTTCGTAGTACTACGATGCGCAAATGTGCGTCCCTGTGTGCAGTGTGGACATGCACTGTGAGCCTGCCAATGTGAGACTATCTCAACATTGTGCCGTTTGAATTTTTAAGTTAAGTTCTTGCTGCTTTCATATGATACCAGTGCACCAGCACTGCACCTGACCACACCTGATTTTTAGTCCAACATGCCCATCGATTCACAAATGAGCGTAATTATCTTCAGCATTTATGACACCATCAGTTGTACATAATCAATTAAACTTGTTTTGGGGCGCTCGTGGCTGAGGGCTTAAGCCCGTATCTCACAGAGCGGCGAATGCTGACGAACGTTGTGACTTTTGGGGTTCGTAAAAGGTTACAAAACAGTTCCCAAACAGTTTTTAGGGTTGCAAACAGTTTTTGTTGTCGCACAGAATGTATTTTTCTGCAAACAGTTGCAAACAGTCGTAAGCATTTGCAAACGGTTGTAAAACGTGTCGCTAAAGTTATTCTTGGTTCGCCATGTAGTGAACACGAGCAAAAGCTGCAGCGGCAGCCAGACAAAGCGATTCTTACCTCGAGGGCAGCAGCACGCCGGGCTTCTTCCTGACAGAGAATTGTCGCTCATGACAGAGGTGAACTCTGATTTTCGCCAACATTCGTCAGAAAAGCGGCGAATCCAAATATCGCAGTGTTCGTCAGCATTCGCCGCTCTGTGAGATGCTGGCTTTAAGGTGTGTACTGTGTGCCACAGAATGCAGTCTGCAGCGTGCCCAGGTTCGAATCCCTGGGCGACCTTTGCTGCATGTCTCTCCCTGTCTTTCCCTGTTTCCTGTCTCTCTCGCTGTCTCTAATAAAGGCTGAAAAATGCCCAACCCCCCCCCAAAAAAAAAATATATATATATATAAACTTGTCTTGCACTGCGTGCTGTATTGTGCTGTACAGAAGATAGGATTCTGTGCTTATTTACTGCAAGAGATAATCTCATGTCTTTTTTGTCAAAAAAACCCATAATTTTCCCAGTTTTTTTTATTGTAGCATGGTTACACATAATTAAGAGCCAATTTTTCTGAAACTTTATGAAAATTATGTTATAAGCGGAAAATTTTAATACATTTTGGTGACAAGCTGCATGCAGATCGAATTGCTCTGTTATACATTGAGGAACAATGTTTTTCAAATTTTTTTTTTAAGTCGTGTCAGATTTCCATTATCTTTCAGCACAGCTTGCATCTGCCATCCTTTTAGTTTCTTTTGCCATTGTCAGTGATGTTATGCTGACAAATGCTGCTCAATTCCATTTCTCAACATATCAAGGTGTCTCTAAGCATCAGCAGCCTGACATTAAAATGCTTGAATCCTGCGTAGAAGGGCATTCCGACCACATACTGTTCCCAGCTAAGGACAGAAAGACCAGAATTTTGCAATATTCAAGTAATTTTGAAATGCCCTGCTGGCTTGAAAACAATTTTAGAACAGGCCCAACCTTTTCAATCAGTTTCATAAAAGTAGTTGTGTAATCCTATACAAACCATCAGAATTATAGTCACCTATCTATCTTACCTTCAATGTGGCTGAGTGTAGGTGAATTTAACTAAAAATACATATGAGGTAATACATATCAAAGTATTTTGCAAAAGGTTAGATCGGAGATTACAAAAAAAAACAAATTACATTGAAGCACTGACCAAAGGAAGAATACAAAAATAAATGCATAAGCTACAGTACAGATAAAGCCTGCTTCTCCGGACAAATCTATAATTATAAATTTAGTTCATAGTTTGACAAAAGACACTCAAGAAGCCGTCAGGAGAACAGATCTCTGATCTTGACAAAACAAAATCCATTCAGCGAACGATAGGATCAGACTAACGGCTCAGTGTGGACAATAAAACTACCACTATCTCCAACTACTGCAGCTGCTAATAGGTGTAATAAGAATATCAATGCTAATAGCTTGAGGGTAATTGAGCATAATTACTGAGGTATATCATACATTACAACTGCTCTTCTGGATACGTGATGGTAATGGTGGAGCTGTTCCCATGCTGCAGTACACACGCTGATAATACATGCAGCTCTCCTATTCCTAGGCTTTGGAAAACCCTAGGCTTTGGAAAACCCTAGGCCTGTAACCTTTAAAATGGAGTGAGTGAATAAATAAATTAATGGTATTGTAAATTGTAGAACATATAATTATATTATATATGGTTAACTTTGATGCGTGAGATAATTGAAAAAAACAACTCTGTTTTGTCTATGTAATACCCCATAGACATGTCTGCTGGATGGTCCATGGATGATTGATGATGGATTTGTTGCAGCTGTGCTGGTCAGTCACTGAGACAGACCAGTGTTGTACAAAGTACCTGAAAGTCACACTTGAGTAGAAGTACTTAAGTATGACGAGTAATCTATAATTAAATGTACTTAAGTAATGAAAGTAAAAGTACAAGTACATGTTAATAAAAACAGAAGGCAGTCAGAACTTTGAATATTATGAAGTTTATCCAGCACTTTAAAACATGGAGCATTCAACAATCTTCATAGATAACGTCTTGAGCCTGAACAAAGGTACAAAAGCTGTTCTTTTTTCCCAAAATTTCTGCTTGATATTGATATTTTTTGAAGTTTATCCATCCACCCTTTAAGATGGAGCATACATCAAACCTCAAACATGGTTTTGACAGCCTAAACAAATGTAAATGCTTTTAAAGTAAAAGACAAGCAATCAGAATTTTGACAAA
>OMMV01177761.1:0-13157 GCA_900302635.1 Chatrabus melanurus | reverse complement strand
AATGTTATGGCAATATTGGATTCAAAACAACATAGCCCATGAGACCAAAGCCAATTTTGACCTAATTGGTACCACCTAAGGTGAATAAACAACACTTAACAATCCATCCATCCTCAATACCCGCTTAATCCAATTAAGGGTCATGGGGTGCTGGAGCCTATCCCAGCAGTCATTGGGCGAGAGGCGGGGTACACCCTGGACAGGTCGCCAGTCCATCGCAGGGCCACATATAGACAGACAAATGCAGCCACACTCTCACTCACACCTACGGTCAATTTAGAGTCACCAGTTCACCTAACCTGCATGTCTTTGGAAGTGGGAGGAAACCGGAGTGCCCGGAGGAAACCCACGCAAACACAGGGAGAACATGTAAACTCCACACAAAAAGGAACTGGGCACAGTGGGAATCGAACACCAGACTTTCTTGCTGTGAGGCAAGAGTGCTAACCACTGAGCCACCGTGCCGCCGCTTAACAATCCAGCCTCATTATGCCATGACCTACACAAAAATGTATGATAGGGTGGTAGCTGTAGCCAGGTAGGGGTCAATAAAGGATTACATAGGGGTCAACATTTAAAAATGCTCCAATCATTAGGACAAATATATCAAATTATTTGTCTGATCATGAAGATTCCAAAAAGGTATAGTTTGGACTATCTATGGCTGAATATTATGGAGTTATAGGGCAAAAACAGCAACAAAAAAAAAATGGTGACAAAGGTCAATTTCAGGGGTCAAAAAATAAAGTTGCTCCAATTTTGATAAAAAGTGAGGCAAATTATTGGTTGAGCTAATAGGATTCATAAATGGAATGGTTTTGACTGTGTTGAATGCTTGATCTCCAAAGTAACAGTCAAACAAGGTCGCCATCCATTGGATTCTATGACATAATGTTACCCCGTAACATGATAACTAAGCATAACAGATGGTGCAAACTATTCCTTTTTAAAACCCTATTAGCTTAACCAATAATTTGCATCACTTTTTACGAAAATTGGAGCAACTTTAACTTTTGACCCCTGTACAAACTGAAATTGACCTTTGTCACCATTTTTTGCTGTTTTTACCCCATAACTCCGTAATATTCAGTCATAGATAGTTCAAACTATACCTTTTTAGAATCTTTATGATCAGACAAATAATGTGATATATTTTTCAGTATGATTGGAGGATTTTTAAATGTTGACCCCTGTGTAATCCTTCATTGACCCCTACCTGGCTATAGCCACCACCATGGGATGGGCTATCATACATTTTTACGTCGGCCATGGTATTGTAAGTGCTGTTTATTCACATTAAGTGGTACCGAAAACCTGCCTGGCCCATGAACTAACAATGAAATAAATGCCAACATATAGCTGGATTTGCAAATCCGTCGTCATGATTATTGGAATGACAGTTATCACGAGAGGACAAAACCCAGTCGTCGCATCAGATCACTCAATGGAAACGCTGTCATTTCACACTTGTTTTTTGCCGACATTCTGAAAATATCACTTAAGTGTTGTGCGCATCTGTAATGGAAACCCGCCGGCAGACTGGGCATCTGCTTGTTTTGTGGGACACGCCCACATTGTCTGTGGGAGACAGCTGGAGAGTGGGTGTGGCCTTTCCATTTAAAGCCAACGTAAAGGTTTAATCTCTTACAGACTCCCCCACCCAAGGATAAATCAGCATCTACATGATATTTTTGGCAACAACTTTAGCATTTGTTTTAAGACCCATATTAACTTAAAATAAATAAATAATTACTACATTAACATATTAACTTGATATAAAGGTGTATAATATGACCTGCAAGTAGATTCAGCAGTAGTGGAGTAAAGAGTATATTTCATCCTGAAATATACTGAAGTAAAAGTCTAAACCAACATAAAATAGAAATATTTTGAATCAAAATTGTACTTTAGGAACACCACTTGAGTAAATTTGTCCACCACCAAATTTTTTTTATGTTGCCAAATCCAAGTCACATAATAGCAGACAATGAAGCCAGCTGACTCCTCAACCCCCCCCTACACACCAATATTGTCAAACTCATATCATTCCTGTCCTCCTTGTCCACTAGGAGGAGCCTGAGAGCAAGTATGCAAGTATGGCCCTTGCTGGAATGTGCAATGGGCAGGTGGAGTGTGTGTGTGTGTGTGTGTCTGTGTGTGTGTCTGTGTGTGTGTGTTGAGCAATACTTTTGTGCACAAAGACGTGTACAGAGGAGGGAGGGCCGGCATCATAATCTCACCCACGAAGGGGTATAAGTAAGAACTGTCAGGGACTCGAACAAACACACCTGTTATACAGCTTCAACACAGATGCATCACATACGGATGGTGGTGATGATGACCTCCATGTACAGGATGCTGACTTTATTCTTCTTCATCTGTGTGGTTCTGCAGGAGGGTGAGTAAGATTTTAGTAAGTTTTTGTTCATTTGTGTTTGGGGAGTTTTGTTAAATGTATGATTGCAGAATACTTTTGCACAGTGTGGGTGAAGCACAATTAAAAGATTCGTTTGGCCTCACTGTTTGGTTGTGCATCCACAACTTTAAAGGACCAAACTGACTATTTTGTTAATACATAATTAATAACTATTTTCTATCCTATACAACTGGAAGAGTAAAGCTCCTGTCAGACTTGAGTGCCATTCCACTACCTGAATAAAACCATCATACTTGGTAATTCATCCTTACAAATAGTTTACCTGGCATCTTTAGTTTTTCTGCCACAGTACTTGAATGCATCACCTACAAATGCATCCAAACAACTCGTTCCACAGTTTTAATTGCAGTAAAACTCTAAAATTGTCTGTATTGGGGAAAAAACTTGGACAGATGATTTGTTTTCTGTGATGGATTACCTGAGCCGAGAACATTTCAAGTGTCAGTAAGTTGAATTTTAATAGGGTACCAGATCAAACTGAACCCAATGTGACTTAGGAAAGGTAGGAAATAAAGGTTTACTGACTTCATTGTTCCAGTTTTACCATAAAGAAAACGGTTTCCAATAATGTAGCATTATGCAAAATGTATATATCAGCCTCAACGATCAAAACGGTCCCTGAAGTGTTTCTGACACACTAGTTTACTGCAAAACTAGCAGAAAAGTGAGATTTCAGACACTGATCACGAATTTGTGCTACATTTCACAACTAAGATTTACATGTTGTGGACACAGCGTACAAATTTTACACTTAGAATTCAAAGCTGCTCATAATTTGAACACAAATTCAAGCTGCAGCAGCAAACTAAACTTAAAAAAAAAGCACCCACATTGGAAACTGGAGTTGTTGTTACTGTGTAGCTACAATACAAATGTCGCGTTTGACCTCGATAGCAACTGTTTTCATCTGATAAGCTGTGGTTTCACTGAAAACTGATGAAATCATTGCCGCATCATGTTTTTGCGATAATCATTTACAGACAGCTTGAGGCATTGTGTTGACTTGGCTGAGGTAGCTTGATGGATATATTTGTTCTATCTAAGATTACATTTGTTCAATCACACCAGTGGGTGTTAGCCGAGTGCATTTGTTAGCATTTGCAGCTGTTAATCGCTAGCTGCCAAAGGATTAGTGGGCACATTTTTTTATCTCGGGGTACTTTGTGTTTTCTAGGTTGCGGGCTGCCCTTATCAGGCCGAGCCGAGCTGCCGGCGCATGCTCCACATCCACACCGCGTCAGGACCAAACGCTGCTCCTGTAATAGCTGGGAGGACAAGGAATGTATCTACTTCTGCCACCTGGATGTTATCTGGGTCAACACGCCGTGGTGAGCCTGCTGATTGTTTCACATAAACGGGATATTTTGGATCTCCGCTCAACCGGAGACACGCGGAACATTGTTCTAAGACATTTGCTTTTCCGTTCCAGTAAACTTCTTCCTTATGGCCTGGGAAACACTGCATTCCGCCGGCGCCGCCGTTCAACCAACCGTTGCGAATGTGCCAACCCGGCTGACAAAACCTGTTCCAGCTTCTGCCATAAAAGGTAAGCCAACAATCCTTTGGGTGGCATCAATCAGTTTCAGTCAGGTGTGAAGATCAAGTATGCGGGAGTAGAACGCAAGTGAGACAGGAGGCGTAAAACACGTTCCTGTGATAGAGCAGTATGAGGGTACACGTCACAGTGCAAATAAAGGCTCATATTTCCCGGAAGGCCTTCAAAGTAACAATGGTTTATTACCAATGCTGCTATTCTTAGAAAATACAGTTCTCATTTTAACTCGTAAGAGGGTTTGTTGTGTCTTTGAGTTACAGCAATCTCATGATTCTATCTTAAGAGGCTCTTTGTGCTCCTGCCCATAAGGCAACAAGGCTTAAGATTCCTCAGAAATGTTCAATCTGAACTATTTTTGCTTCAGGAAACTAATACTGTGGGCATAAATGCTTCATTCTTTGGGATATTTGAACAGTTTTGGTTTAATGTCAGTTTTGTATCAATCCACAGCTCTGAGAATCCCAGGATTGTTGTCGTGGCTCCATCAGTGACTTCGAGCAGCCCATCAAATGCAAGCGACAACAAACTGCTGGCATACCTCAGGTAACTAAACATGAGTTAAAGTGGAACTCTGGGATTTTTCAACCTGGGTTATATTTTTGAAAGTTTTTGGGTTCATCTTTCCACTCGGGACAAAATTGATGATATTTGGTTCTTCCACCGTCATGTGCTAGACAACTATGCAATGTAATGATATGGGGCAAGCTAAAAACACTCAGTCAGCCGCTTCTTCTCATCACTAAACAGGTGAAAATTATACAGTTAGCAGCTTACCTTAACCTCCTTCACATTCAGGGTGCTGCTCTCCGCTAAATCATTACCGGTACTCATCGATTGTCAATGAGGGGCTCGTTCTGCTGCTTACAACAGGAACAACCCACTCATCGACCATCAACTTGTAATGACTTTGTTGTGTTTTGTCTTGTTCAATTTTTGTCATTGGTAGTACGGCCAAAGCAGATGGTCATCCCTCTGAGTCTGGTCTGCTTGAGGTTTCTTCCTATAATCACAAGTTCTAGGGCATTTTTCCTCACCACTGTTGCCAATGTGCTTGCTCAGGGGATGGGTAAGGTTAGACCTTACCCTTGTGAAGCACCTTGGGGTGACTTATGTTAGTTGGCGCTATATAAATAAACTGAATTGAATTATATTAATGACAATATTGGAGAGTGGGTTGCAAAAAAAGAAGATGGCTAAGGTAAGCGGCTAACTCTATTATCGGCCATTTTAAAAAGTTTTTTTTACATTTAGCAAGGTAAACGAGCACACGTACACATCTGTAGGTATTCTCTCCATTCTACCAGACAGTCTGAATGAGATTTTGCCTTTTCAGTGGCAACAAGAAGCAGTTTATTGTGTGTTTTTAGCTTGAGCCCACACCATTACATTGTATAGCTGGTTAGCTTGTGACGGTGTTAACGTTCTAAATCAATACTGAACCGATTATCATCTTTTTCATCCCAAGGGAAAAGATGAACCCCGAAACATCTAGGGTTAAAAGAAAATCTGGAGTTCCCCTTTAAATATCAAGTTCTGTGTTACAGTAATTCTGTGTTTGAACGTCGTTTCTAAAACATCTACAACACACTTCTTTGTTTTTCCATCAGATCTGTGGTCAAATCCAACATGGCGGCAGCACAAGAGATTCTGCTCCCCAAGGAGAAGCCATCTCCAGTCAGACTGAAGAGTAGGAAAAGCAGGTAGAACCGTTCGACCTCAGGTTTATTCAGACCGGACGCCTTCAGCAACCAACGTGACGGTTGCTGCGATGCACAGATCGAAGGCGGAAGAGGCTGCTGATCCAACATTTGATTGACAGAACCTCATCGGAAGGGCGGAAGCTAAACGAGGCAGGATGCCGGACGGGAGCGCAAGAACAGATGTAGACATTCGGAGTGTTTTTGCGAACACCCTTTGAACTTTTGTGAAGGGAACACGCTTGGGAGAAATGCCTCAGAACCTCATACGTGGAAACCAAGGTCCAGACTCATGAGCAACAAGATCGAGAACTCTCATTAAAATGTCTTCATCGGGTTTGTTCGGGCTAAATACATGTATGTATATGCACACTGTAAAAAAAATCTGTTGTTTTTAATGAAAAAAACTGGCAGCTGTGGTTGCCAGAATAATTCTGTTAAAAAATGCAATAAAATATGTAAATACCTTTAAAGAAAATAGTGTAAATTTTACAATATAAAACCATTGTAATTTGCAAAAAAAATTAATAAAAATAGACTGGGATACAGACAGCCTTGAACCAGAGACATTCTATTTTGGAAGTAAGCACACTAACTGCTTGCACCACCATTCTGTCAAGTGGTGGGAATCACTTTGAAAATGTAATGAACTGCAGAATCCGTTTTATCCTATTGCCATATAGCCTACTCAATTCTAAGCAGACATGATTTTTTCAGAACTCCTCATATTAACATACTTTGTACAAATACAGTAAAAATATGTTAATATGGCAATATGACGTACAATTCTATATATTTTCAGAGTAGTTCCTTTAATCCACCAGTACAGTGGTGCAAACAGTAAGTGTGCTTTCCTGACAAGCAAAATGTCCCAGGTTCAAGGCTACTTAAGTCCTGTTCTCTTTATAGAGTTGGAGTTGTGTTAGAAAAACCAGATCAACATATAGGTAACAATTGTATTTAAATCATACAGAAATAATTCATTTAAAAACAGAATGATAATGTTAATTCAGCAAAAAAAAAAGCTGTTGTATTTACTCCTTTAAAATGTAAATGTTTTGTAAATTACAACATTATACCGTAACATTTGCAGATTGTTCTGTAAAGGTATGTAACTATTTTTACTGTATTTTTTACAGAATTATTCTGGCAACCGCAGCTGCCAGTTTTTTCCCTTAAAAACAACGGAATGTTTTTTACAGTGCATGTTTACTTTGGTTAATGCTTGCTCACGTTTCTTTTAATGGTGTTGAAACTGTTGGGAAACTTTTGCCATTAATATTGCTCACCATTCCAACTTCTACTATCTGATCCCTGTTTATTCATATTCCTCTGTATCAGAGCAGGAATCTGCCATCATGCCTAATCATTAGGCCGAATAGCTTTCTAATTAACTGGAAAACGGCAGCTCGGCATTATTGCCTGTGAAATGAAGGTCATCTCCTTAGGATTTATATGGCAAACAATTAGCTTGATTTATACGAGGTTCCTCTGTACGCACCGGCAGACATACCAAGAGCAGAGTGAGTTCCACTCTGTTTCCTGAAATCTTTAGTGCACGGCTCCCGTTGAATGTTTTTCCTGAAGATAAGCCAGATGGTTTCAGTGACAGGCTGCTTATCAAAAATCGTCTTTCTCCCCTGACGAATGTTCACTTAATTCCTCTGTAATTATACACTGAGACGTAACGACTCTCAGCTTGTTCTGTGCACTTCAAAAGCAATGTGTCTGCGGCCTGCGTGCTTTAATGTGCCGTGAATCCATTTGCCGCATCCGGTCAGCAGGAACGATTGCAAATCTGTCTTTGTAAATGAGGAAATGTCCTCAGCCGCCTCAGCGCTGTATATAATGATATGTATGAGTCTGTCTTATTGTGTTTGCCAGCATTACACAGTAAAGTCTGCACAATAAAATAGACTCCGCAGTGAGTGCATGTGGTCCCACTCCAAATACTGTGAGATCAACTGTATCATAGTGTAGCAGTATATCATGGTAGAGGAGGTATCTCAGTGGGGTAAGCAGTTGGGTTATCAATATTTAGACTTGGGTTCAGTTCCTGGTCATGCTACCTGTCTATGCTCTTGGACACTTGCTGTAAACGGGTACCAGCCTTGCCTGGGGAAGTAACCTGTGTTGGACTGGTGTCCCGTCCAGGGGGAGTCTGCTTAATGCTACAGAATCTGGGGATAAGCACCTTCACCAGTGATCCTCAGGGCCTATAGGACTTCTATCATAGAATAAATGAACTCTGTTAGAGTTTAGCAACTTGATTGAACAATATGCACCTATTTTACTCTGCAAACTTTATTGTGTAGGAAGTCTACTGTAAAAAGCTGAATGATTTCAATGAGTGTAAACCCAACAAATTATTTATTCTCTAAATTATTCCAGGATGTATTTATACATGTGTGAATGATGTACCCATGAGAGGAAATAAAAGTGAAAAAAAAACACATTCTCAAAATGTTCAGTTCATTTTATGACTATACCATAACTGATGTCACTACCGTTACTCAATGGGCCAAATCCAAAATGGGCCTTATTTATGGAGTTGCTTGCACAACCCCCCCCCGCCCGCAACTTTAGTTTGATGGTACTACATTGTTCCTGGGTCTATGAGGATGACATTTTCACTTGTTGTCACTTTTTATAAATGAGGGGGTTTGTACAGAGGTGGTTAATTGTGGTGTACTTACAACATGGGTACCAATGGAAAAGACTGTCCAGGGTGGTTCTTAAGCTTATATAAACTCAGAGATATATCTTTGTAACTAACTGGCAGTTAGTAAAAAGAAAGAGAAGAAAAAATATACATTTTTGTCATTTTATTCACACAAATATTACGTTTTGATTGTGTTTTCTTCAAGTTTCCCATATTCATTGTCAAAATATACAACATATAAATTACTTATGCTTAACTTGTAATGTTCAAGCCATTTGTACATATTCTAGTGATTCTGATATTGCAGGAATCATTCAAGAACAAAGTAGCATTTTGGGGGGGAGAAAATGAAGATTTTCGCAAAATCACCAATTTTGGACATTTTGGGGGTTGGGGGTATGGTAGGAAATTGCTTATCACACCAATACTATTGAAGGCAGTGAGCTCAAATTTCATGTGGAATAGTAGGAATAACCAATAAATACAACTCTGCTGTTTAAATTGATGGAAATCCAATGAATTAATAGAAATTGGCATTTAAAGTGAATATTTGGGGGGGGGAAAACACACAAAAATAGGCATTTTTCAGATAAATTTATGTAATTTCCCATTTTTAGGCAATGGAGAATAAAATCCTAACTGATCATTTGCTACAGATATATGTTTTGTTCATTTATATGATCTTTAGGACCTTCCTGGACAATTATTTCCAATGGTTACATGGATATCCATTTTCACTTTTTATAGCCTCGGTACCGACCCCTTGTTTAGAAAGAGCTTTTATTACTATTACCTGACAGGTTGTGCGAATGACAGCAAGTGAAAATGTCAACCTAATAGACCCAGGAACAATGTGGTACCATCGTGTGATGGTACCACATTGATGAGTTTTGGGGGGGGTGCAACCAAAGTGCACATTTTTGGATTTGGCTCATTGACACCATCTTGTGAAAGGCTTTTTCGTATGGGTTAGTGGCAGTCGTGCTGACAGAAAGACAGGAGGCGGAGCTGAAGATGCTGCAATTTTCCTTGGGAGTGATGAGGATGGACGGGATTGGGCATGATCATATCAGAGGGACAGTGCAGGTTGTACAGTTTGGAAACAAAGTGGGAGAGGCAAGGCTGAGATGGTTTGGGTATGTACAGAGAAGGGATGCAGGGTATATCTGGAGAAGGATGTTGAGGATGGAAGCACCAGGGAGGAGGGGAAGGGTGAGATGGAAACGGATGATCTGCTGTGGCAACCTCCAACAGAAGCAGCCGAAAGAAGAAGAAAACATTTACCTTTTGCCAAGATATAAAGCAGGACATCTCAAAATGTTAGGAATGGATTTCAAGTCGTATGGATGCAGATCCACGATCATTTAACTCGGTCTGAATTCGCCTCAGAAATGAATCAACTCCAAAATTGAATCAACCTCAACCCAGCGTACCCCGTTATTGCATTGTAGTATCTTAATATTTTTTATAATAATAAATAGAAGGACATACAGTATATTGTAGACAATTTAAAAAAAGAATATTTTCTCTGCAAGATTGAACAAAACTCTTCTAAATTTAGTTTGTCCTTCAATGCATAAATTAATGTCACTTTTTCACGTTTCTGTTTGTTTTTAACTCTCCTTGAACTCACCATGCCACGCCCCCTGAGTCTGCAACTCATTAGCCTCACCTGATCCCGCTGTGGACTCAGATCGAGACTTCACCCTGAGTGATCGTCTCGCCGTGTCCTGTTGGTTCACTGTCTGTCTCGTGTCGACAACAGCTGTGTGTCATGTGAGTTGTTCACTAGGACAACTTGTAATACAGCCTTAGTTAAGAAATACAATACTCATGGGATCATATTAAAAGGACAGAAACTCATCAAAATTTAACCAAAAGTGTCACTCTGCCACTTGAAGTACAAACCAGAGGTTTGTACGCCGTTAACACTCTGACATAGAACTGTTGACGAATGAGCCATCACAAGACAACTGTGAAACTTGAGTTTAAATTTTTAGAAGCCATTGAAGGGCAATTACACAAACACAAAATGCATTTTTTTTTTTTTTTTAACCGAGAAGACAACTGTTTGAATTCATCGTGTGTATGTATTATTGGGCGAGCCGGAGCGAGCCCTTACTGGTGTGTTGAATGGGAATTTCTCTGTATGTATGTTTGTTTGCACGTTGGTCACATTCTGTGCATGCACAAACAATGCTGCACTCACTGCAAGATGCACACTGGCAGCCTCACGCTTGGCTGACCAAGGCGGTAACGGCGCACTTTGTAAGTACTTGTACGACTGTTTTTCAATAAAGCAAACCAGAAACGAGCACTATTAGTATTATTTCCCCACCGGCGCTCTCTGCCCTTCAGCAAAAAGCTTTGGAGGCGTGGCCTTGATTGGAGAGACAGTGGGTAACATCGGGGTCAGTTTTAACTCTTTAAATTCCAGATTAAATGTGTTTATGTTCTTTACTTTCTTTGGTTTTCCATTCAATGAGATTGAAAAGTGAAGTTATATTTAAAGTAAATCCACTGTTAAAATGCATTAAAAAAAAACTAAACGTAGTATGTTTCAAAAGACAGTAAGTCTTTTTTTTTTTTACATGTGATGTAATCACTATGGCTTTACTTGCACATATACATCGCTCTGGCTCGCCCCTTAATGCCATGCTTTATTCTAGTTATTATTACTAATATGAAATGTCAGTGACATCGTGATCGTCTAAAGAGAGGGGAAGGGGGTACCTTTTTGATGGATGATATTACATCGCTGACACCCGGTACACGTTCTTCTCGTCTATCATGCTATTAAAGTCAAATGTTAAAATTCATGAATTTCTGGTACCGGTATGGTATCCTGGGCCCTTCCATACCACTTTTCCGGCCGAATTTTCGCAATTGACGCTTCCTATAACGTAAAAATAAAATTTGAAGCCATCAAGTTTGAATTTTATTTACATTTAAAGCATATTTTGTGATTAATCTGTTGGGAACTACTTTAGCCTGATCACAACCTTGACGTTAGCCGTTCCAAGCGATTTCACGTGATTTTTTCCACGTTTTAGACTCACCCCAACTTCTGACATACGTCAGGCCAATCAGGAGTAAGTTGCCCAGTTTACCAACCTTATTTACACCAATCGGAATGCAGCTGCCATTTTGCACCAGTTCATGACAATGGCATCGTCAAGATTGGTGCATCCCATCGATTTGATTGTGGTCAAGCTTTGATTTTCTTGGGTTTGGGGGTGTATTTTTCCATCTTTTCTCCTTGATGTTTTCGGGTATATTGCCATTTTGACGCCCTTGGGGCGATATTATTGCTATAATAATTTTTATTATTATTTGGCGATAGTAACCGTGGGTGTAAAGATGCTAAGGGCTATGGCAGATGGCAAATAGGTAGGATAGCATAGCATCACTGAAGATGTAGTCATCTCATTCAGGAGACAGTTTCCTGATAAAACAACACAATTCATTGTTTGGTGGACAGCTGACCTTTGACCATAATGACCTTGACCTTCACTGGAATGACTGACCTTTCACTCACCTTGCCAGAGTAATTGAGGAATTTTCCTACATATGTGCCAAATTAGGTCCAAATGGGTTGTAAACCTATAATTCTATGACCTTGACGCCTTCATCCACAAATTTGGTAGAAACTGTCCAAAAGACATGGAAGAAGTAGGCAAACAGACAGACTGACATGACCATGACCCTGTGATTGATCTTGGCAAATTTGACCTTACCTGGCCCATTCAGGGACCCGCTTACATATGTGCGCCAAATTTAGTGTAAACTGGTTCGGCTAGCCTTTGAGACAGACCTCACATGCAAATGCCTGAATGAATAGAAGGAAAAGGACCTCACGACGTTCCACACTTGGCCTGCAGTACTGTGTTTGGTAAGGTAAAAACTGTTCACTCACTCCTATTGTTTGTAATGCGTTTGAGTTTGTAATGTGTTTTGTATCAAAGCATGTGCTGAGCCTGTTACAGATTTTAATGATGGATTGTCCACAATGTACATTTTCATTGCAAAACATGTTTAACGTCTGGACCCCCTTTTGAAAACTGAAGGTCACTGTAACTCTAAATGAAAACTGTAACTGCAGTACTGCATAACTGCCCATGTAGTTCCCCTAATTGTATTACAGAGATGGAGGATGTTGTATGTTGTGGGCAATGTAAAGCCAACTGAGACATATTTTGAGCTCTATAATGTTGCAGTCGTTAATTACAAGTTAATATGTGTACTGTGGGTGATAGTCAAGTCAAGTCTGGGAGGATGCACTGGTGCCAGACTTTGCTGCATCCATGACACGACGGAACCGTCTTGGGTCTTGGATGGCAACCACCCAGGCAGACAACCGGTCCATCCCCACCTACCTGCTGGCTCATGCACAGAAAAATGCACCACATGGCCAAAATGTCGAAGCTGACACTCCCTCTCAGTGCAAGTGATACTCCTCATCTGAGTATCCATCAGTAACCGTTCATTTGATATAAAGTAATTTCAGCGGTACCCAAGGATCCTCCAAAGAGACCTGGTACCAAAGACATCCAGTCGTCGCCTTAGGTCACCGGTTAGCAACCATACAGTAAGACAGGTAGCACCAGGACCCTAAAGACTTGGACTTTTGTTCTCCTGCAAAGATATCAGCATCAGTAAACACCTCTGTCCAGTGACCTCATGACTCCATAAGCTTTTCCCAGGCATCCTTCAATCTAAAAGGCTGAGGACCCAGAGACATGAATGTCACTGCTGAGATAAGTGAATGTCTCTGCAAGTTCAACACTCTCACCACATACAGATACA